>VYXC01003415.1:1426664-1474352 GCA_013397175.1 Platysteira castanea
GCGCCGGGCACCGCGGGGAGCGCGCCCCCAGGCCGGGCGTCGGGCCGCGGGCGGGCCGGGGACGCGCCGTCCCTCGCCGGGACCTAGGGCGCGGTTGGCGCTCCCCTACGGGCGGCGCGCCGCAGCAGCCGCCAACCGTCCTTATCTGGGGGTTGCGCGGCTGCTCAATGAGCGTATAGCGAGAGCAGCCCTGCTGACGCCTTAGACAACACAACAGCGCCCGCTTCGTGCGCGGCGCAATTTTTGGAACCTCGCACCGCGACGTGTGCGCGGCGCGTCCTCAACAACACTCGCACCGAGCCCGACAGGGCATCCCGTCAGCACCGTGCGGGACCTGTGCGGTGCTGCGATCTCTTGGCACCGGCTCCCGCGGCCTCCCGGGACCGCCGGCCGACACCGCTCCCATCCCCACTTCCCCCTCCATCAACGAGCGCTGCTCCCAACAGAGCCCCTTCCAGGGCACCCTCTGGCGCTCTGCCCTGAACCCCTCACGTTACTCGCGCACCAGCGCTCAGTCCACAGCCCTCAGTTTGACACATGGATTCATTCCAAATTCGGCTCCGTAGCACCCAGGGAACTATGCGTGGTGTGCAGGGGAAACAGCCTACTACTCCACGTCAAGTCTCCTGTGAAAAAAACCTTCCTAAATATATGCCTCTGGATCCTAACTTCTCCCAACATACAACTTCACCTTCTCCGAAGTGCTCCTGCAGTCTTCTCCCCTCACAGTAACAGCCACTTCAACACTGTCAATTTTTCATTCAACATCATTTACTCATACACCAAAGGAGAATTTTCCTCGTGCTTTTATTAAGCCGTGTTTCGTTTTCGCATTCATCTTGCACACTGGATTTAATCTACCATTGACAAATGCTCAGCCAGCTGCCCTAAGCCCTATCGCTGCCTGCGTCTGCCAGCTCACTGGGAGCCTCCCGGCTGGGGTCTGGCAGCAGAGCCCCAGCAAGAGAGTGGGCTCCAGATCCTCATCAGTTGGGAGATGCTTTTAGGGAAATTCAATGGGACTCTGAGTGCCAGTCACCATTCACAGCTGTCTGATCAGAGTCCCATCACGGCAGCATCCTGCACAGAGATAAGTGTGCTGCCTGCAATTACAGAGATGTGCCCCAGGGATAAATTCGATCCCGGGAGAGGAAGGAATCCATCTCTTCTTCAAACTGCCCGCAAGCCAGGAGGAGTGAGGGGAACTCATTGCTCAAACATGAAAGGAAACACATGCACAGTGCAAACACACCCTGCAGTTCACCCCCCAGGATGAGGCCAGGAGGATGAGCTAAGCCTTGCACGACTTTTTGCTGTTGTCCTTATAAAAATGTGGAGTTAATTAGCACAATGATTACAGTGGTGCTTGGACAGCTATTGAGCAAACAGCAACTGGGGTGAACAGATGTTATTCCCAGCTATGCTGGATTCATTTATCAACCCCAATGTGACACCTGCCTCAGAAGGTCAGAGGTAGAAAGCAGAAATCATGTAAGGATTGACTGAGTCAACAGATACGCTACAGACAGGTAACAGACAACCAAGGGCATGGCTGGCAAACGAACAAAGAATTAATTGAATTCCAGCCCTGGCTGCATTGGACTGACTGCACTGAAGAGCCCACCCGTTCACTGCTGAAACAGTGACTGAAGCTCTGCCTGAATTAACACGCACCAAGGTCCAGGAGGTACCTCAGCAGCAGGGAGACTGTCACCCAGGGAGCAGTGATGGTCTCTGTCAGCAGCCACCCCTCTGCTGTGATCCCGAAGCAGGCCTCTCCTCCCAGGGAAGCCAGCTGGNCACTCATGCTGTGGAGGGCTGTTGAACATACCTGAGGGTTAGCAGCTTGTTCCATGATTTTCAGCAGCAAGGTCTGATCCTGCTCCCTCACTGAGTCCTTAGAATCTCCCAGCCTATCAAGTAAACTTGGCAGCACTAAGGAAAGAAAACAGGAATATTCAAATTCCTCAGGAAAAAACTCTGTAACAGTGGCAGAGCCCCTCTGCTCCCCCTTCCCCGCCCCCAAAGGAGGCACCAGCCCTGCTGCCCTTCACCAGAGCCTGGAAACCACCAAGAGCCTCCCAAGTGCTCTCCTGGGGAGAAAGACAGCTTTGTGTCCAGCAGCCAGTGCAGGCACTAGCAGAGCATGGTGACAGTCACCCAGAGACCCCTCACCTGTGCCAATCTGGGCCTTGAAGCGATCTTGCAAGCGGGACACCAGTGCAGAGATGATGTCAATGCCCAGGAGAACCACCTGCAAGCACAGAATAGACAATGAATTAAAGTGCACTGCAACTGTAATTGCTGCTCACTGCTAAATTCATATATATATACATGTGCAAGGTACACAAACCATGTGCATAAACCATTTCAGTGTTTGCTGCAAGTAGCATTTCTAATTAATTGCAATTATTACAGTTATAATTAGAAAATGGCATGCACTAAGAGTTGCTTATTTACTGGCAGAAATTAAACCAAGCACTTTTATTACATAATTGGAATTCAAAGAAAGACACCTAGTTTGAGAGAAGCTTCATGACAGGCTGCAGATCAGAAAACCCACTCTGATTAATTATGTTTATTTACTAGAAAAAGATACATCACATACTGAATATACTGTGTAGCCTGTATATGAAACACTTGGCAAGACCCTATAGATCATGATCATGCTGGTACAAGACATTTCTCCTTAAGTTTTTGGGTAAGTACTGAGGTTAATCATGCTTAGAAGCATTAGGGATAGCCAGGCTTCTGGGGCAGTGCCACCGGGGCTGTTCCAACACAGCCCAGCTCTCTGTACATACACACAAGTGTACATATATACATATATATACACATATCAATACTCCTTGTACATACACACAAGTGTACATATATACACATACAACCATGGCAGTGGTCATGGCCCCAAGCCCTCCAGAGCTCGAGGAGTGTTTGGACAAGGCTCTCAAGCACATATGGGATTGCTGGGGTTGTCCTGTGCAAGAGCCAGGAACTGCAGTTGATGATCCGTCTGAATCACTTCCAACTCAGGATATTCTATAATACTGTCATACATACATATATTTATACTCCCTGTACATACACGCAGGTGTGTATGTATACACATATCTATATATTTGCACTCGTTGTACACACACACACACACACACTACTGTCCGTACAAACGCCCACCTGTACTCCCTGTGCCTGCACATACACACCGGTGTGTGCACGTACAGGGAGCACAGGCCCGCCCGCACACACGCGCTATCTGCCCGCTCAGCGCAGCGCTGCCGGGGCCGTGCCCCGCAGTGCCGCCGGCACTCGGCAGAGGGCGCGCTCCGCCACCGCTGCCGCCGCGCGGCGGCCAGCCCTCTATGCNAGCACCGTGCGGGACCTGTGCGGTGCTGCGATCTCTTGGCACCGGCTCCCGCGGCCTCCCGGGACCGCCGGCCGACACCGCTCCCATCCCCACTTCCCCCTCCATCAACGAGCGCTGCTCCCAACAGAGCCCCTTCCAGGGCACCCTCTGGCGCTCTGCCCTGAACCCCTCACGTTACTCGCGCACCAGCGCTCAGTCCACAGCCCTCAGTTTGACACATGGATTCATTCCAAATTCGGCTCCGTAGCACCCAGGGAACTATGCGTGGTGTGCAGGGGAAACAGCCTACTACTCCACGTCAAGTCTCCTGTGAAAAAAACCTTCCTAAATATATGCCTCTGGATCCTAACTTCTCCCAACATACAACTTCACCTTCTCCGAAGTGCTCCTGCAGTCTTCTCCCCTCACAGTAACAGCCACTTCAACACTGTCAATTTTTCATTCAACATCATTTACTCATACACCAAAGGAGAATTTTCCTCGTGCTTTTATTAAGCCGTGTTTCGTTTTCGCATTCATCTTGCACACTGGATTTAATCTACCATTGACAAATGCTCAGCCAGCTGCCCTAAGCCCTATCGCTGCCTGCGTCTGCCAGCTCACTGGGAGCCTCCCGGCTGGGGTCTGGCAGCAGAGCCCCAGCAAGAGAGTGGGCTCCAGATCCTCATCAGTTGGGAGATGCTTTTAGGGAAATTCAATGGGACTCTGAGTGCCAGTCACCATTCACAGCTGTCTGATCAGAGTCCCATCACGGCAGCATCCTGCACAGAGATAAGTGTGCTGCCTGCAATTACAGAGATGTGCCCCAGGGATAAATTCGATCCCGGGAGAGGAAGGAATCCATCTCTTCTTCAAACTGCCCGCAAGCCAGGAGGAGTGAGGGGAACTCATTGCTCAAACATGAAAGGAAACACATGCACAGTGCAAACACACCCTGCAGTTCACCCCCCAGGATGAGGCCAGGAGGATGAGCTAAGCCTTGCACGACTTTTTGCTGTTGTCCTTATAAAAATGTGGAGTTAATTAGCACAATGATTACAGTGGTGCTTGGACAGCTATTGAGCAAACAGCAACTGGGGTGAACAGATGTTATTCCCAGCTATGCTGGATTCATTTATCAACCCCAATGTGACACCTGCCTCAGAAGGTCAGAGGTAGAAAGCAGAAATCATGTAAGGATTGACTGAGTCAACAGATACGCTACAGACAGGTAACAGACAACCAAGGGCATGGCTGGCAAACGAACAAAGAATTAATTGAATTCCAGCCCTGGCTGCATTGGACTGACTGCACTGAAGAGCCCACCCGTTCACTGCTGAAACAGTGACTGAAGCTCTGCCTGAATTAACACGCACCAAGGTCCAGGAGGTACCTCAGCAGCAGGGAGACTGTCACCCAGGGAGCAGTGATGGTCTCTGTCAGCAGCCACCCCTCTGCTGTGATCCCGAAGCAGGCCTCTCCTCCCAGGGAAGCCAGCTGGTGGGCACAGCTCCACAGCAAGGCACAGGAAGGGCAGCTCTCCATCTGAAATCCCAGATAATGCTGCAATGCTGATAACTACAGAGCTATTCCAGGCCTTTACATCAGCACACATCTTTTAGCCTCTTATTTACACAGGCTCCCAAAAGAGTGATCTCAGAATCAGAAAGAGAATGACAGCCCTCAGCCTGAGGCTCTGCCTCTTTGCTCATTTGACTCCCGAGGTTCCCCAAGACAGTCAATAAAGCAGGTTGTGCCACCCAGTATTCAGCTCATTGGCATCTGCTGCTGCTTTGTCTTGTCTCAGAGTACTTTCTGTAGGTGCCAAGGGCTGTCAGCAAATCCTTCTCTCCTGCCTCTCTCCAACTGCCAGGTCATCGCTCCCAGTAAAGAAGCCTCTTGTTAGTTCCCAGGATGCAACACAGCCTTTCCCAATACAGAAAATACTTTTTTTCAGAGGTCAACAGAAACAACTCAAAGCATCTGTCCTTTAATATCTGGGTGGAGCTGAAAGACCTGCAGGCAGCTTCCCATATCAGAGAGCAGACAGCCCACCATCATCTGCTCCAGCAGTATGTGGTCACCAAGCATGGCAGACAAATAAATCCATCCAGTTTAAAACAAGACACACCTAAACACACTCCCATAAAAGGGTAGAGAAGCTGCACAATCCAGAGGCAGCTGATTCAACACGAAGTGACCACAGTGAATCAAAGCCTCAGGCTACCCTGACAGCCTGGACAAATGGGGTGGGGGAGAGACAAGCCCTTCCCTCCACTCACCACACCATGCCACAGCAGGGATGTGGGGGCTGCTGCATGAACCTTCATCCCCGATCTTGCAGGGACACAGCAGTGGGCCGAGCAGTACATCCCCACAGAGTTGCTGCACTCTGCCGGCCTCTTGCTGAACCTTCCATGCCTGGAAGCTTGAGACCTAAATGGGAATGCTGGAGAGAGCTTCTACACCAGCTGTGACACCAGCTTGCTTCATGCTGCTTCAACATGCTCATCACCACCATGGGTGACACAGCTCAGCTATTTCACTTTGAAGTCTGTCTGAGAGGTTTTTCTTGGAGAAAGGATGGGAAATGGAAGACAAGATTTCTAAATCTCAATATGAATAAAAAGAATTGCAGGAGTATTCAACCAGGGTTTTTTTGAACACTTACTTAGGTAATCTTTTGGATATATAAGCAAAAACTTGGAGAAGTGCTTGCATACTTTGAGTAAATTTAATATACTTTTGAAAAAAGAGTATTTCAGATTACACACTGAGAAGCCCGAGGCAAGCACTGATGGCTCACATCACTGCCGGTCTGATCAGCGCTGATCAGTCAAAGAGGGATCAGTTCTAATTCCTTGTGACATGAAGCATCCACCACAACTGAACTGGGCACTCAAGACCAAGCTTAAGTTAGATGATATTGGCAAATTTACTTTTGAGGTCAGGTATTTTGGGTCAGCAAGCAGTAACCAAAGTCCTGGCAGAGAGAGAAACATGGAGTCAGCTTCTGAAATGCTGACTGCTGTATCCCACCTGCACACAGCTATAACCACATCCACCCTGGAAGAGTCAATCTCTTTCTGCCATTCCAAGAGTTAATATTCCATGTTCCAAGGCAGGATCACTGGAAGCATGAGTCCATCTCCCCAGCCCAACAATCCTCACACAGACAGAGATGGTAAGTTTTTTTGTACAACACAATTTGCAAAACCAACACCAGCAAACAAAAAGGCAGCAACAGTAGCACAACTGGTTTTACTGGCACGGCTACAAGCTATGGTCAAAGAGCTGAATGGGGGAAAACTTTCAAATATATATTCTTGTGTTCTTTCTCTAGACTGATGAGATACCATCCATTCTGTCACAGACACCACCTTTAAAATCCTCAAATTCTCTTATGGAATTAGGTGAATCAAAACACCCAGTGAAACCACCAGCACTTCTAAAGTAAGCAAAAACCTCGTTATTGAAAGTTCTTCATTTACAAGCCTGGTAACAGATGAGCAACTCAGCAAAAAATGCATAGTTCTACACTGAAATAAATTCCAGGAGAACTAAGGTCATTTAAATGTTGGGAGGTATTAAGAAAAGGTTGTCAGAAATGATCACTACAGAGATGTATTTTTACCACTACTGTTAGCACACAAGGGCACCCTTCCTGTGCAAAAGCAAAGAATTCCAGTAACTATCTTCTGGATCCAGTAAAAAAAGTCAACAAAAGCCCCTCAGTTGTCTCTTGATCTAAAAGCTAGAGATTTGGTAGAACCCATGAGAAATTCAAAGCAATTTAAGGAAATGGACCACAGAGCAAAAAGTTATCACTACAAAAATTCCACAAAGACTAACAGGGTGATGCTTAAAAGAACATGATCGCCCTGAAACGCGGTCATCTGCTTGCGGAAGACCTGACACATATGTCCCAGGTGAAAGAGCTGGACCAAGTCAGTCCTCAGTCACACTGCTCCCTACCCTGCTCTGCTCATGGGAATTGAAGGGGGAAGTTCCAAAGAATAAGTAATTCACCCTGTTTTGCAAAGATTCTGAACTGGTCCTTGAGTGGTTGCATATGATGAGAAGAGGAGCAGACACTGGGCTCTCTCCAAAGGACACAGAGGGAAGCACAAGTTGCAGAGTCACTGCTGTGGAGTACAGGAAGCTCTTCTACCTTGAGCAAGGTCAAAGCTCCAGACAGCACAGCAGGTAAATCACCACTGACACAAACTAGTCTACTCAGTCTCCAGGGAAGCAGCACTCATGGTAAAACAACAGGAGACTTTGCAATTGAAAGCAGAGTTACAACTTACTTCACACTTTCACATCTCAATTACCCCAAACACTGCTGGGAAAACAGCAGCAGCAGCATTGTTTCAGAAAGGTGGTCCTGCTTATGCAGCACCTTACAGCTATGGATACCTGCACAGCAGCACTCAGTGGTTAGTGTCTTCACTTGAAACAACATCAAAACACCTGCACTACCAACTGCTCTTGCCTTTGGTTCCTCACCACAAAGCAGTTAAGTATCTTAGTCACAAACACTGCCACTATTCCATACATTTCCATTGCCCCCAGCTCAGCACTTACAGCCAGGTCCTCAGCCAGGAAGGAAAAATGAATATAGCTCTGTGAGCACTTGCCCCGGGATCAGCTTGGGATCAGGACCACTACATCCTTGTAGCTTTAGTGACTAGCTGCATCTCAGAGCTCATCATAATGAAGCCTCGTACAATGAGTGCTATTATAGAAAAGCAAAATACAGCAAGGAAAATAAAAAGGCCACTGCATTGCCCTGTTTCGTTTTTCATAGGAAAACGGAAAGCCTTTATTACGGCAACTAATCAATTGCCAGCACAGCTATGTGCCTTATTAACAGACCAGGCTGCTTTAGCTAATAATCTTGCCTTCCCCTCCATTAGCGGCAAAAGGCTGCTACAGTGCAGAGAGCAAGTGAGAAATCACACTGGGAATCTGCCTGGAGGCAGAACCATATTAGCTGGAGCACCTCAAAAGCTCCTAGCACAGAAGCACTGACCCCAACTTCATCTCTACCACTACAGGAATAGAAAGGCTCAGCACATTTTAAAATTGGAAAAGAAGTGTTTCTGAGGGCTTTGACAGCATCTGGAAAAAAACAAGGCAAGCACACAACCCAGCAGATAATCACCAACAATCTTCTGCTCCCTTAGGGCTCACAAAGTCTAGTATGAACTGTGAGAATGTTCAAATATCCAGATACTCCCTTTGATCACTAGTTCCCAAGCTTCTGAACATCTGCACTTCCAGATTACACCATTCAACACCAGCTTTTATGAGGAACAGCAATACTGCAATGCAATGATGACAGGATGCATGGAGAGCCTCATGAGGAGGGCACCAAAGAGGTGCAGACACAGCCAAGTCCCACCAGATGCTGGCAATGTAAAAAAAGCTGAGGATCAATCAGGGAGGCAGAGCAGTCACTGTGGTGAGGAGTAGGCAGTAGCCGACTTGAGTAGGATACTTGCTAGATGCTGACAGCTCTTGCTAGATCGTAGTTAATGAAGCTTTGTTTTTGCCTTGTTTGGGAAGAAAGGAACACATGCAATTAAGAATGCAATAGCATTTTCAGTAGCCCCAGTCTTTGTAAAAGTCTGGAAACACCCTAAGACCTAAAGCTTTCACATCACCTCCCACCCTGCACAGACTGGCTGCTCAGCGTGTACAACACAGTCCTACACCTTTGAAAAGTGTCTCCAGACACAATCAGCAACAGCCTAATGGTAAAACAATGAAGAATTCCACTCAAAAAAGAAGAAAGGTTCAAGATGCCTTTGTCAGCTGCAGAAAGACACAACAGCCCAGGAAAGTGAAGAGATGGGTACTAGGCAGAGAAAGGGGCAAGAGGTGGGAAGAAGGAATGCTGCCTTCACAGAGGAAGGCACCACTTCAGCCAGAATCCTACCCATACTCTTTCTGACTTATTCAGGAAAAAGCCCAGAGGATGATCCATAAAGACATGGATTAAAACACTTTCCAGTCTCTCCTACACCAGTGAGGTGTGCAGCTGAGCTAGATCTAACCCAGTACCTACAGCAGCCACAAGATCCAGCACAGCCCATACAGCAAGTGTGATGCTTCCTACAGCTTACTGTTCAGTAAGTGCAGTGCAGACTGAGAGCTACTGACTTAAGCTGTTGACTACACCAGTTTCTTCTTTTGCCATTCCCTCTTAATCCCTCTCCAAGGTACTGTTAATTGTTGGGTTTCAATTTGTGTCAAACAACTTAAAGGGAAAACTTCCAGAGGCTTACCATCAGTGCTATATTCCAGCTAAAACCAGGACTCCAGAAAAAACAGCACAATGAGAACACAAACGGGAACAGTCTCAGTGCTGACCTGCTCATCTGAGTGTGCCTATGCAGATGGAACCAGACCTCACATCACCACATCTGTACCTGTGCCCATCTGCACGCTGGGCAGCTGTCAGCGTGCACTCTCTGCCTGAGCCACTGTGTGATCCTGCAAGTGACAGGGACGTTTGACTGAAGTGATATCACTGGCCGAGGCCTAACACCCTGAAGACCTTCTTACACAGCTTTTGGTTCAACAGCTCCAACCACTCTGTAGCCCCTGCAGGCCTCTTGCAACTATGTATTCCATCCAGCTTGTAGCACAGTTCTTGATCAATTCAGGCATCATTTTTAATTTCTTTTAACTTTTGGCAATTAGATCTCTTCCAAGACTTTGATCTATCTGGTCTAGGAAACCAATGAAAAAAGATTCTGTCCCTGCCCATTAGCTTAGAGGGTAATGCTTTCCACATGCTTCAGAAGCAAACCCCACATCACTTAACACACAGGAAATAAAAATTACTCTGTGCTCCTCTCCTCAACTTCTTTTGACCTGTGTGTCTTTCCCTTTGCCTTTTTGGCTGTCATCATTGAGATCTGGAGCAACAGCTGATGCATCACTGTGAGCTCTCACAAGAGAATAGAACATCTGTTTTCCTCCCTCAGACTGAAAACAGACGCCTTTTTAGTTGTGTCCAACAGATACTCAATTATATGACAGCAGAGTGAAGCACAATGCATCTAAATCAGGGCACACCCTCGGGCCACATGGGTGCCTGGCACATGGTCAGGAACCCGATAGGGCTTTGCAGTCTCAGGCAGGCTACCTATCCACAAGTATCCAGGGTCCAGGACACCTGCACACACCAAGGGTAGTTTTCCTGCCTTGGGAATGTCTGCAGAACTGCTCTGAGGCATACATCACGTGCACCAAGTGCTGTGCAGTCCCACTGCGGCTCAGCTGTGTCTGAAAACCCAATTCCATACAAAAAACACTCCTCATCAACCAACTCACCTGACATTCCAGATCTGAAAGAGGTGACAGTTGTCACCATGGGACAACTTTTCAACAAAACCTGCCTGGAGAGATTTTAGTGGCTGCTGTAGTTGTGTTGGAAACTCACTGCTATGAAAAACTCCTGCAAATGGCACCTGGGAAGCCCAGCCACAATGGAGCAGGTGAACAGCCTGGCATCACTCATTCAAGATTCAGCTTGGGACATGTGGATGGGCTGACACTGATAAGACAGCTCAAGCAGTGCCTGTTCCATGTCTGTTCCTATGGCTGAAGCAATCCAGTCTCCAGACCTGTTCAAATGCAGGCATTTTACAGACAAAAAAAAACCCCATGCCCCCACTAAATCAAAAAAAAGGGGGGGGGGGGGCAGTACAAACCAAAAACAAAACAAAAAAACAACCCCTAGGCCAAACCAAAACAAACCAACCAAAAAACCCAACCACAAACAACTCCAGGGAAGAGAAGGGAATTCTGCATCCTGCACTGCTTGAAGGAGCCAGCATTTTACTAAGGGAAAACAACAAGCCATCTGAGCAGCTGACAGCACAAGTGGAAAAACAATTGGAAAATTATAGGGACAAACCACATACATTTTGGCTTCTATATCCAGCTCTAGAAACACATTTCAACAAGTCAGGCAAATAGCTCCTATCAGTGCTCTAGTGCCACAGCTACACAAACAAGCATCCCTCATGTTAAGAGGTTTCCACAAATTCTTGTGGATTAATACAAAAAAGGTATTAATTAAGTGTTCAACTAAACAATTAGTTCTTGGATTTTGAACTCAGCTCTTTAGAACTGAAATAGATCAGAGGAACAGAAGCCCTAAGTGTAACAAAAGAAGCTTCTCAGGGTTCCACACAGATACACAAAGAGCTGACACCCCGGGGGGAGCTCAGCCAGACCAAGCAGGTACCTCCTGGACAGGCTCTACCCACCTTTCACAATGCTTTCACATTTTTCTCTCCTTCACAACTCTTATCATTATTTTCAATGTAACAATGACTAACCTGAACCAAGTGTTTAAATAACCAATTTTTTCATGATTTTAGAAGACTGATGCCTTGTTTTGTAATTATGTTATTTTTTCTCAGAAGCTTGTTCTCACTGGACATTGCTAACAAGATCAGCCTTCTCGCTTTCTGGTGAACAGGATATGCTATATATTAATGCAAGCAGTTAATAGCACAGCATATCTTTATAAAATGCAGAAACTTAATTTAATGTAACTCAGTAAAGGGCATTGTATCGTGTTTCAGGGGGAGCAAGGAGGTTTTGTACTCCAGCACTGCAAAACCTTGAAGCAACACTGAAAAGCAATTTTGAAGAAGAGTAAATGCCACCTGCAGAATTAGAGTCACATTTCACCTCAGAGAAGAAAAGGAACAACCATTTTCCAGATGTTTCCTTCTAGTTAAAATCAACAGGTTTTATGAAAGAAACACAGAAATGTTTGTAATTTGCCAAGAGCAGGCTACTTGAGACTCAGCTGTCCCCCTGTGGTCATCACACATACATTCAAAGGTGGATTTACTTACTTAATTTTGTCTCCAAGAGATTTTAAGGGAGGCTTGGTGGAAATTTCGGAAGCACAAATTAGATGGCAGCCCTAACTGAAACATGCATCACCCAGAGGGAACTATACCTCTAAAAATGTGCCCTCCATACCTTTGAAAACTCTTCATTCTACACCATCTCTTTTTATTCATACAGGTTGGAAGTTACGTAAGCCTTCCTGCACCTGTAACTTTAAAAATGGTTTATTTCCTTTGAGATACCTATTCCAAACTGAAGTGTCCCATTAGTAGTGTTTTTTTGTTTTAAATAAAGCAACAGCTTTCACACAGATGGGAAAGCACGGTCACTCTCACAACTCCAAAACCTGATGTCTTGTGAATTCTGAAACAAGACAGAATGCTGGATGTGATACTGTGCCATTGTTAACCTGACATGAAAAGGATACCAGACTGCTTCCTCCCATCCCAGTCAGCCTTACTGCACATTCCGAACTGAGTTAAATGAAACAGTGACTCTTTTACTTGTAGCGTAAGAATGGGGCTCACCAATAAATTCAGGTGAGAAGTTGTCTCCAAAGGCCAATTAGTTCAACATCATCTCTACCCCTCAAATTAGATCAGACACTTCTAGAGAAAGCATTTTGTTTTACTTGATTATTAACATAGAGGTCTTCAGCTGTAACTGACTTCAATTTGTCATTAAAAACTGCAGCAGTTTTATATATTCTAATTAGAAGCAGTTCTGTCAATTCAAAAACAGGTTAATTGAGCTTCTGTGTCACCACCTGTAAGACCCTGCTGACAGACTGTGAAACAGAAAAACTTATTTTTTTAATCCTTTCTAGGTACAGCAGTATAAGCCAGGCAACAATTTCTAGCCCCCAAAGACTTCAACTACATGATCTGACCAGATGACAATCCTTGACTTCAAGAGTGTTTCAAGAGGATCTGCAACATGGATCAGGGAGCAAGATATACACTCACACATCAAGTTCAAATACTGCCAGTCGTAGCAGGAACTGATACATTCTTTTCAGCAAAGAAATGGTATTGGGCTTTTGGTTCATTTATCTAGGAGGTTTTAACTTGACATCATCTGATAAAAACTTCAAAGTCACACAGCGATAGACTTCAATTACTGTTTTTCTATCAGTCTGTCAGTGGCAATGTGATTCAGGAAGGAGGAGGGATTGCTGCTGGCAAGTCTCTTGCCGTCTGTGGCACAGAGGCTATTTCAGCGGAATTGGAGATTGAGTTTCACAGATAGTAGCTATGTCAGGCTAGAAAACATAATATAGAGAATTTAAAATATGACAATGCCCAAGGATAACACAAAGAAACATAATATGCTTTCCAGATAACACTGCTTGTAGTACAGGTTAGAGATCAAGTGGCTCCTTTTTCTTAAGAACAGACATTGTAAGAGAAGTCAAGCAGGTAAGTTGCTAAATCTTCCAGAAAATCAACACCACCAACTGATTCAGAAGCAGATACAGTTATGCCTCCTCTTGCCCTTCATCCTTTTCTCCTGTAGGTTAATAGCGCTTTCCTGCACCATAGCAAGACAGGAAATACAAGGTGGTGTTTTTCATGAATTTTCATATCCTCATCTGGAACTACAGAGCATTATTATTATCATAAACTTGTCATACTGAGGTCTAGCAGTACTGTATGTTGGAAAGAAGTATTATTTGGCTTCTTCATATACATCTGCCTGCAGTGTTGGGACTGTGCCAGCATGCGGTCGAGTAAAAAATGTAGTTCAGTCTAATATCTATACATGCAAGAAAAAAATATCCACGCAGATCTACTCGTACATTCACATCACCATTTAAAGAGATTTCTCCTCCATCTTTCAAAGGATTGGGAATTTGAGTGTGCACATATACATTCTGTTTCTTGTCTTTAAATTCATACATCAAAGAAGATGCCACAACCACAAAGCAACACGGAAACAAAGCACAGATTCTTCATTAACTCTTTCTTTTAAAGAAAGAACTTCAAGAGATATGCAGGCCCTGCAGTGGTTTCTGCTGTATTTTGACATTTTCATCAGCCAAAGGTAAGAAATTTGGATTAGCTGCTACAGGCCAGATTCTGACCCATCAGACTAGCACAAAACCGGAACCTTGAGCCAGCTGTCTGCACTCACATTCTCTCCAGAAACAGGACAGGGAAATCAGCAGTCACTGCAATCTCCTTTTGATTACTTAATTCAGACCTTAAAAAGTCACCTAAATTCTGTTAGGTAGGGAAAAAACAATTCCAGAAACAGATTTTTAGCTACTAAGCTACTTCAGTCTACTATTAAGGAGATCACATGCTCTTTCAAGAGTTGCCCAATTATGTGCTGACCTTAACATGGGCTTTGATGGTTTCTTTAAGTGACTCATTAAATAATCCAAGATAGTGAACACTTTATTTTGCAAGACAGGTTAATGCAGTATTTTTCCATAAAATTCTTCTTGATCACTAGATAATTAGGACTAGGAGTCAAGATACAGCAGCATTAACACCTCCCTTTTATAACTTCTCCCCAGCAAGAAATACAAGGTCCCAGGAAAAACAGCCATGGAAACCAATCCCAAATCCCTCCTTAGGAGGATTTGAGAAGGCATAGAACAGTAATCAACACCAGCACTGTTTTTATTGTTCCTTTCACCTGTATAAAGCAGCTTGCAGGCTAACAGCACCCTTCCAGCCTACACTGTTTCTGCAAGAACTTGAAGGAATTCTCTGACTTTACAGAAGGGAACTGTTGCACTCCCAGTTGACTCGGAGCAGCACAAAACAGAGTTGTTGTGCCAGAGGTAGGATCGGTCTCCCAAGTCTGTCCTCCAAAGCCTTTGGTCAGGGCCTCTTCCCCGACACAGGAGATCTGTGTCTGGCCACAGCTGCCTCACAGCCACACTGAGGAAAGAGCAAGCCCAACACCAGCCACACTCAGCAGGGAGCTGGCAGACACAGCTCTCCCTCCTCACCAACTTAGAGAAGAGCAGCACAAGTCAAACCAGTTTTCTGCTCACCAGCTCAAGAACTTCTTCTGAGGCAAGCCTAAAAGCCATTGCTTGCTTCTTGCAAGCCCTCACTACAGCAGCACACTGCAGTGCAGCCACAGTGCACATGAAAGGCACACTTTTCCTCAGGCTGCAAAGCTAACCAGGAATACCAAAAAAGGGAGCTCCACCAAGGAATGGACAGGAAAGACTACAAGCATTAAATAGACACAGTCACAAACCAAAGCACCAGTAACACCACCCATCACTTCTGCCACGTACATCAGATGACTGTAAGACGCTCTGTAAGCACGGTGACCACCAAGGGACTCTACAGCCCAGCCGACTTGTACACAACATTTCTGCTGCAACCTCCAAGATCGTTTCTCTTCTCCACTGTTGCTTTTCAGGCTGTACATGCAAGTTCATCCACAGGAGACTGGCTTGAACACTCTGTCTCTAAGGGTAAAATTCTCCATGCACACAGATCAATACTACCTCTTCTACAGGTCCCCTTCCCAGAAATGCTCTTAATTCATATAATCACATTCTTGATCACAGCAGAAATCGCCAGTCAGAGTGACATATCCACATTGTGACCCACTTGTCTGCCACAGCATGAAAGCCTCACAACAGTGTCTCCTTGGCATCACTGTAGCTGCAGTCACCCCATCTGCCAGTGTGCTCTTTTCCCTGCCACACGCTGTGCCTTTCTAGAGATTACAAAAAATGTCTCTGCCCACGACAATGCCTTCAAAGCTTCATCCCACATCTCCCCCCAGCTCTTTGTTAATGACACTGCTACAGAACTGGAGCTGCAAACCAGAGCAGCTACCATAAAATGGCTAAAGATTCCTTGCGATCTTCATTAAATACTGAAGATGTTACACCTCCAAGGGCACATGACCCCTCAATGAAAAGGTGGTATAAGCAAGGCCTCTGCCTTTGAGCACACCCACCTACAGGCAGAGAAGTTTTGTTCTTCTCTACCCTTTAATTACTTAGCACCTTTCTGGAATGAAAAGGGTGGTGTGCCCTCCTCCCAGAATTCCACCAGATCCAGCAGCACATACAAAGCTCTGCCAACACACTGCAGCACAAGGCAAAAATTACCAGCCTCATTTGGCACATGTTAACAATTGTAGTGAAAACCACATTGAAGAGATTTTGCTAGCCATGGACTTGAACAAAGGTGGTGATCATCTTTTCCCATATCCTCCAGAAGGATAAAGAGAAATCCTCTTAGATTAGCTAGAAAGAAAATTAAACATGCAGAGCAGAGGGGCACTAGAGCAGACTAATTCGGGAGACTGTGAAATCTTCAAAGGATGTATTTTAAGCATAGGTTGGATAAATATCTGACGGAAGATATCCGGGTACATTCATTTGTCTTCTGTGAACAATAAACTGGATTTGACTATTTCCTGAAGTCCCTTATATTACAATATCTACAAAGCCTCAAAATTTCCTCCTTGCCATTAGAAACACATTATCAGCAATGTAAGTTATTAGTTAGTACGCATCCTTTATGAAGGATAAATAAAAGGCAGAGTAATAGACTCTTATTAGCAATCCTCTGTAGAAATAGACTACACTGGCTAATAAAAGTTACTCCCCAGGATAAGGTTGACACCCTGGTTAATTAAACTCTCCAATACTGGAGAGTTAAATCAAGATTGCTGTACAACCATGAAGTATATAAAGGCTACAGTGAACCTTAAGATTCCCTCTCCTATGTCTAAAACTCAAACCATATCCATCCTTTCTTCCCCTGCAGGATCCTTAGCAAATTCTACACCAATGATCCCAACTTAAACACACACACAGAAATACAGTTTTCTTCTTGACAAAACTTACTTTGAGCCAAGCTTTGAGGAATATGGAGCATGTACATCCTAAGATTTCTTGGAATAATGTATTAGAGAAGTGCTTACTCAGAGAAAATCAAAGAGCTTTCTTGCTCAATGCAAGCAAGATGCAAGGAGACATTTCGATTCTATCATGCTGAGCTGCTCCAAGACCCAGTAAAACTCCTCATATTTGTGACATTCATTATTCAACAGCAATCAATAGGTCTTAACAAACTTTTGGCTCTTCAGAACAATTTTCTAACCACCCATACACCTAACTTCACAAAACACACATGCTGGACTCTGCATGAAAAGGACACAACCTCAGCATATTGAGCATGCTCTGTCTTGGGTTCCGTACCAGTATGATGCAGTTGTGTTGCTTTGCAAGACCTTCTACCAAAGGCAGAATAACACACAGACCAATCCTTTCCCAATTAAATCGAACCCATTTATGCCACACTAAGTGAGCTAAACCTTGTCAAAAAATCTCCAAGCCACTCAAAGCAATAGAAAATTTACTTCAGGCTTGCAGTTTTACTCATTAGGGAGAAGTTTAAACTAAATTGCATGAAACTGTGTCAAAAAAGAAATTTGCACCATTTTCCAGACCATACAGAAAGTGTCTTACCACCATGTAGTTAAAAAACCACATCTTCCTTAGCTGTTGGCTCTGGAAGGGGCAAGAAACAAGCTGATCTTAAGTTAGACATCCTCCCCCAACTTCAGAGGCCTTGACACCACACCCATTTTCAAATCACTATAATGGGCCAGTATCCTCAATCTAATAAGCACAAACATTTTCCCAAAAGAACAGATAAGAGACTCAGGAAGAAGGGAAGACTTTATGAACTTGGACACTGTATACTGAATCCAAGTCCATCCAACCCTAGTTCCTGTATGAAGCACAAGCCCTGCCCCTCCACTGACTCCAGATGTGAGGTTCAAAACTTGTGCTCCCAGGCCTTGCAAACAGACGCATTGCTCTTCATACAAGAGAGGATATTAAACAGCCCAGATTATCTGGAAATAGAAACTTTATTTTAAAACCTTATCTCAGGAGATTTTTTTCTTCTGTGGGTAGCCTGAACATGATAAAGGCAGAGACCACCAAAACACATTAGTTACTACAGGCTAGTCTTACACAGTGATGTGTAGAACTCGTATCGCATTATTGCGATGCCTATTGATCCTAAAGCCACAGGGAAAAATATGGCCTAGCTTGTGGTTAGGGTTTCCTAAAAATTCATATGCAACCTCTGAAACTCTTCAACAAATTTTCTCCAGAGCATTCCCCTGAACAGAGATAACACAAGGCGCAACCAGTTTCCAAGTGGGGCACTCTGCACTGCTGCTGCAACTGTGTCCTCTCTTGCAGCCTTTAAGCAGAGCACAACCTCCTGCAGGCAGGGCCTGCATCTCCTTGCTGCCTACAAACACTTGCAAGCAGGACAGAAACAAGCCCAAAAACTCTGCTGGTGTCTGCAAGGTACCTAAAGCATTGTCTCATGAGCCATCCGCAAATACACTGGACTGCTATTCTGACTCCCTGCACAGAAGAGCTTGGTTGTGGTGCAGACCTGTGGTTTGCTGTCGTGGGGTGTGTCCAAACCTGGATTTTATCACTACCACCTCTCTTTTACAGCCTCAGCACCCAGTGGAGGAGGAGAAGGGTTTGCTGCAAGCTGAGTCAATAGCAGCCTCTTCCTTATTAACCACTCTTCACTATCACTCTCCTCTTACTGACACCAAACAAAATCCACACAGCTCCTTCACTGGTCAGATTGGGAGCAGTACTGGTTCGTTGACAATGATCTGCAAGAGGAGTTTTCTTCTTTCAAACCTGGACTATACAATATGCTTGGGAAGGGGAGAATGGCAAGGTTCTGCCCTCCAGTCATTTCCCAAGGGCCCAAATTACTGGAGGCACAATTGCAATTACCTGCTGCTAGAGCTGCCAGCTCAGCAGCAACTAAGCCCTTCCCATGGCTCCCAAGTGAATTCACTGTGGTGGTTTGAGGAACTGGGCAAACAGACCAGACTCAGCAACTGAATCCTGTCACTACGCTTCTCCCTCCTTTAAACAACCTCCTTGAGACCTGGGGGAACAAGGCATCATTAATCTGGAACGAGAAGCATCTGCATGTGGCATTAGCTAGAACACCTGCGTATAGCAGCAAGAGAGAAAACACCTTTTCCCCTGGAGCTAATCCCTGCAAGAGCACCTGCTTTCCCAGCAAACTTTTACACCAGCAGAAACCCAGTTCCTACTCAGTTGATCACCATTCAGCAACCCACACAGATGGTCTTTAACTTTTAATTGTAATCTTCTGACACACACAAAATGCACCTGGCAGTAGTTTAATCATGTTTTTACACAAAAGGGGACAAGGCTGGCAAGCAACTCATTCAGCCTCTCTTCCACACAGCAAGGAATCCTTCTCACCAGGAATTTGTGGAGCAGCCTCCATACTTTTGGGAGTGACTTACAGCTTCATAGAAACATAAGGCAGAAAATGAAGAGCATGAAAAATATCCAGGGATTTCCTCTTCACTATGGAGTCACCATGCCTGCCAGCCTATTTCAGTCCCACAGACAGAGGAGGTCTCCCTCCCACCATGCCTGGTACAAGTGTATTTCTAACAGCGGTTCTGTACCTCTCCCCGTGACACTACTGTACACCAGGTTCTGTGCTCAGTCACACCAGTGCAGGCCAAGGAAGCTCCAGAACAGTCTGGTAAGCAAAAGCCTCAGACTGCCAGAGCTGTGGTGGGCAGGGCACCAACGTGCCCCGACAGCCAAGCTACCTAATACACCTGCTAGTGCAGCAATCAGGGGAGGTGGAACAGCTCCACATGAGCCTCCACCAATGTTGCAGTAAGTACACTTAAATCTTCAGAGCAGCTTCCTTCCCATTCAGAGGGCAGAACGGAGGCAGAGTACACTGCAAGACTACTGACAAATTTTCCCTTGTAGTATGGCCTTGCTACTTTATCTTTGAACTCGAACTAAATACAACCTCTGTCTTAATGCCTGGTAACTAAAGAACATAGCATCAATATTGAAACTAGTCAAATTCCCTTGACAGAAAGCAACACATTTATGCCATGTCTATTGTTCAGGCAATGGATTTAGCCATTTTGTTGGTCTGAAAAGTAAATCCAGATACTTTCAGATAAAATGCACTACAGAATTAAAAAAATTATATTAATATCATTCTTCCAAAATAATTTTATTTTCTTTTGATCCAGCATCAAAGACTTTCAGGATACATATGTCATTAACTATGCCAATCAGAAGAGCAGTGAACCTCCAAACCAACTATTTACTGCATATGTAGCAAAAACATGCACTAAATATTTCTAAATCAGATCTTGCAAGATCAGAGGAGAAGCAGGGAGGTTCCTCCTAACAAGCAGAACTTTCAGGAAGTTTTATACAGATTAGTTCTAGTGAAAGCTTTAGACATCAGGCATCAAATAGCATTATCTCTATTGAAGGAGTCCATGGTCCAACCCAAATACTCTGGACAAACACAGCCCGTGCTGAAAGATGGCACTACACAAGGCATGGGTCACCACCACAGCCTGAGGATCAGCACCACAGCCTGAGACCCACCAGAAAATGACAAAGACTGACATGAGGCTCAGCTGTCCACAGTGCAGACAGATCATCTACTGTTCACCACTAACAAAAGAGCATAAGGAAACAGGGAATCTACAACTCCCCAGGAACTGAACATTTATCTCCTCGTGACTCTCCCCTTGCAGACTCCTGGTGCATGTGCACAAACTTGCTTTCAGCAGCAAGTTGAAGCTCACTGCATTAAGGAGAAAATTAGCTGTGCAAGTCAAATAAAAGCATGTGTGCTTCTTTTCAAGTTTCCTTTTAATCTTTTGATGCTAGATAAAAGGAAAAAACAAGATTCATCTCACAGGTATGCAACTGTTCCAAAAATGAGCACTGAACAGCAGAGATTCAAAACAGGCACAAAGATGAAAACAATATCCATATGCAGGTTAAGCATGTCATCCACAAACACTGAGCCTGTCAGTGAGAAAGAGAATGCTTGTGGCAAAGAACCTCTTTCAGCCCTATGTGGGTTCAATCCTTATCTCCCTCCCTGCCAAGCCTCAAGCCTCAGAGGAGCAGGATGCACCCTCAAGTTCTTGCAAGAATATGGACACTACCACAGGTCCTGGGACAACCAAGTATCTGCTGATCAGCTTTTCCAAATACCTCACTCTCAGCTCTTGTATTTCCTACAGAACAGGAACCCTTTCGATATCATGACACAACCCCCAACTGATCACCCAGCATGAACCCAAGCAACCAGTGTTCTGGACAAGAGAGCTCCCATGACTGAAACCTTAATTCCAAATAACAATCCAGCTTGTAATGTTGGTTAGTCAGCTGCTCTCCTCAGACATTTACACCTAGAATGATTCTATTCCAGTCAAATGAGATTGCAGATTTCCCCCAAAATAACCAAGAGCAGATTTCAGGATGTCAAAACAAGCACTGTCTGGAAGCAGAGGGAACCATCCTTCTCACACCACTGATCTAGGAAGTGCAAAGGAAACAGCAAGGACAAGAGAAGAAAAAAAATGATTGAAAACAGCAATATCTGTCTAGCGCCAAGATACATTATTTTAAAGAATACAGGCAGCAGAAACTGTAATCTGTTTATCCTACATTATTTGCACCAGTAACAGATTTTTAGAGGCAGAAGGGCCTCATTAGATCAGTTAATCTGATATCCCATGTAATACAGTTCATGAAATACCAAGCAGTTCCTTCTGCACTGAAACCAATTATTTTCTATGAAAAAAGTATTTCTTCTGGAACAGCATTAGGGCTTAACCTGATTTAAGGTCTTCAAATCAAATAAAGGAAGAAAATCAGAACTAAGAATTCTGACCAACAATTTTTTTTTTGTTATAGATACATTGCATATACCACTGTAAAATGCAGAAAAACATAAACATTTTTGTCATCTGCCAAAAAAGAATTACCCACCTCCAATTCAAGAGCAATAGTCTTCAGCTTTCTGAAACATACAGTGATCTACATACTTTCTAATAAGGATGTAGATCTCTACAGAGCAAATGGAAGCCCACAAACAACAGCCCCACTTCCTTCGAGTTATCTTTTATAGCTCCCTAAACAATAAACCAACTTCCAACTGGCTGAGAGCTCACAGGTTCAAAAATGGTGTGCTCCAGCCAGAGTGCAAAGACGCAGAAGGCTGGGGTTATTCCCATATCCATTCCTAGGGCAGTACAGAAAAACAGTAATAGCCCAAGATTTTTTTCCCCATCTTCTAATGTGTAAAAGCTTTATACAAAACAGCATGTTTAGAAGATGTCACATTCACACAATACCGAAGTAACTAGCACAGAAGCCAAAATTCCTGATATAAATTCACATATAATTTACTATAAAAAGAACTGTCAATGTGCTTTTACTTTAAAATCACTGAAACTATCACATGGAAATACAGATTCAAAACCTTCAAATAGTGGGAGTGGAAAATCATAAATTTCAATCACAAACTCTGACTTCCGTAACCAAAGACTAAACAAGATTAGTTATCCCCCGATTACCCATTATTGAAGGTAAGCCTCAAAGGAATGATTCCCAGAAAAAAAATCTCCATAAGAAACAAAATCCAAATGTAAATTAATCCTTATTAACATGCACACAAGTAATACAGAGCATGTTATTAACAGCATTTGAAGAGCTGAAACTAAACAGACAGATCTTCCCCACATTAGCTGTGGTGTTCATCCAAAATTATGTCCCATGCACATGGCACATTGCAGGAGCTGGGGTCAATTTGAGTTTCTCCAACTTTAGTGGCAGCAGGATCTGGCTCTTAATTAAGTTCCATACTTCCCATTGTCCCAACCCTACCACACCTTTCCTGATTAAAAAAGGCAGTTTTTAAAGCATTTTTGTTTTAGTTGTTCCTCAGCCAAGTTTGGCTGTAGAGCCATTTCCTAGCACACGTTCACTTACCAGAACTGCTGCTCTCACTTATCAGAAGCGCCCCTCTGATCCCCGGAAAGCAACTCCCCAGTAACACATTTCATTTCCATCCTCTGAGTTTGAAGATGCCAGACTTCAATGGTGACAGCCATGAAGCAAACAGATGGAAGATAAACAGGCTCAGTGCATCTCCTTGACATCCCAGAAGTTTTTCCTGGCTCAACTCCCGCCCTGATGAACACCATCTAGAAGTCCTGCTCTTGGCCTCTTCTCTTTGCCTGTGCTTCCCTTACCCCAATTTAAAAAGACACACCAGAATCTCTCCTTCTGCTCTCTTCCTCTCAGACTGCCACGTGAGAGTCACCACTGGATATCTTCCCACAGGGAAAGCAGAGTCTATCCCACCTTCATCCTTCCCCACAGCTCCATCTTTTCCAAGCTCCTGGCTCATGGACACCTGCTCAGATTCCCCAGAGGGCTTTATCCAGGCCTTTTGAACTGCCAGCATTAACCTGTCTGCACAACAACTGGTTTTTTGAGACATGGACACTTGCACAGCTCCCCACACTTTCTCATTTCATGTTCTCAGCCATCCAAAGCACAGCCTTTGCTCAGCAGAGTTCAAGGGCTGTAGCTGCACCAAATGAGCCCCTTTGACTGGGAATATGAAAACAGCAGGGCCACCCAAGCCACCCTTTGTGCCTAGCTCAGCAGGCTTATATTGATGTTTGACCTATGATCTTGGAATCATCATAAAGCATACTCTTGCAAAACAATTGTGATAAATTTGGATTCTAGTTAAAACACAGAAAACACCACATGTAAGTCTGGAGTACCCACACAGAGTATAATATACATATTCCAGCAATTTATCCTGGCTCTCCAGTCTAAATCAACTTTCCCTTCACCTTATTTCCCTGCTTTACGTTAGCTGAAAGAACTGGGGAGCCCAAGGGACCCATGGGACCTAGACAACTTCACTACTACATCACGAGAAACATGCTTTCCACAGACCAAAAAGCCAGCAAGCCACCCTCACACCAGCTTTCACATGACTTAGTTTTGTAACAGAGCTACCACCTCGTTCTTAAGAGTTTGTCCAGCTTAGGCACACTCTGCTACAATTCTCATGCACTACTTCCTCCTGAAAATGGCCACCAGAAAACACAGAAATGCCGATCAGAGAGCCATCAATTAGCATCAGCCCCAGATACCGCAGTGTTACATCCTTAATGAAGGATCAACAGCTGAGAAAAGACCATGTTAGTACCTAGTACTCAATTAAGATCTCTCCCTGATAGAAACCTGAAAGATAAACTTAAGTGTACTAAGTCTCTAAACTTGCAGTACTTCATGCAGACCTAAAATCCAGCCTATCCCATCTGTATTAAACAGCCTGCAGTTCTCACATGGTTCTCAGCAGCTCACCTTTTCTGCTATTACATATCCTTTCCCTTCCACCTTTCCCAAATATATGCCCCATTTGTATCATTGGTGCTGTAAGGGAATTATCTTACATTGATACCTTTTTTCATGGATGATCCTTCTTTTCACACCACCATCCCTCTCTAGCTGTTCTGCAAATTGAAGTTTCATATCTCCACCTTCAAAGCACTGTCATTTGGTTCAAGATGTCAGCTCCTGCCTTCCCGTCCATCTGTAGTACCCATTCCCATCACATCACCTCTAGGTGCAACTTTTCAAAGAGGAACTACAGCACTTTTCTCCACACATGCCCTCCTGCTTAGGAAACCTTCTCATTAACTTTTAGCGGGCTTACAGAACAGGAAATTCCAGACGGAAACAGATGGAACTGTAAGGAGAGAATGAGACCTGACCAACATGAAGAAAGAAGCAGAGCTCTTTCAAGGCAACAAGAAAGTTCAGATCTTGATGGGGATTGAAGCTAGTAGTCTTTCGCAAGCAGACGTACTCACATAACTTATTCACATTCCAGCAACATTATGCAGGTAACAACTTTCCAAAGACCTAAGGGAAAGAAGGTAGAAGAGGTAGACAGGAAAACCAGGAAAGCGACCCATACAGGCCTGGAGGAAAAGCTCCAGCCAGACAGACAAAATATTCCAACCTGCAAGAGCATATACCTCCTAAAACCTGTGTGCAGTTTCAGTTTCCCATACCACATCCAATCATTGTGTGAGAAATCCCTTTTGGAGGTCAAGCAGTTCAGCCACGCACATAACAGCAGCACAGCGATGGCACCCTTCATGCCTCAGGATACAACACTGCAGTGCCCCTCTGAGCATCTCAAAGTTAATCAAGGAACACAACTGCCTTCTCCAAGGAGTTAACTTACACAAGCAGGAGTGTACTGCAGTATCTGCACAAGGATCATTCTGTCCACAGCACTCCAAACAGATGAAAGCACACACAAATACACAGTTTATTAGGGAGTATTGGGTTAAACAGTTTGGTGCATCAGGACAGACTCCATCAGCCATGAGCAAACAGAACTCCATCCAAAACTCAGGTACAGTTTTTATTCCAATGTGAAAGCTAGAGCTGTCTGTCTTTACAGAGCTATTACAGAAATTGGAGTATTAACAGGTCTGGCTCCATCAGACAACTTTGGTGATGGGCGTACGTCAGTAAAAGCCTGCAATGTCCAGCTCCGAACTGCACTGAACGAGCGGTGACCCTTTATCTGAGGTTCCAGCAGTGAGACACGAAGTCCTCCCAAACTGTTAAAAGCAGACATTTGTTCCATGTCACTGCACAAGCACTGATGCCTCCATCTGCAGCAGGATTTCCAATTAGACCTAACACAACTATGTCACTTGATATTAGTCAAATGGAGAGTCATGGCAATACAAGGTAAACTCGCTGTCTTTTAATGGAGTATAGCTCTAACAGACACAAAGAAAATTAGCACAAGGAGCTGATTCCTAATACACATTTTCACAGTAAATGTAGATATTACTCAGACAATATAATTTCCTAACAGGCTGAATTGAAGCAACTTTAGGTTTCCCATTTGCTACTACCAGGTTCTCAACTACCAGCTGACTGGCAAAAAACACTCTTAACACTGGCAAAGTGGTACCACCATAGTTCACCTCACAATGCCTCCACACCCCAGAGAAATCTTGTCAGCCTTTGTGCTTGTGTGCACACTCTGCCTGTAGAAGCAGAGCTGCCACACAAAGGGCATGACCAGGCTGGGTAAGGCTTTGAGCATCCTGGTCTAGTGGAAGGTGTCCCATCCAGCAGCAGGGGGGCTGGAACCAGGTGATGTTTAAGGTTCCTTCCAACCCAAGCCATTCTATGGTTCTATGTCAGAATGGGGCTCTACTGTGCAATTTTTCATCATTTCCACAAACTTCTCTCCAGGAGGTTACTTTTGGAGATGAAAAAGCATTAGTAGCCACAAAACTTTTCCTTCTCACAATTAATGCAGATTCAACCCTACACATTCTCTCCTCTGGCCAAAATCCCAGCCACACTATAAAAAATTATCAGGCTCTCCACGGTCTGATAACTGGGAGTCTTTGCTCCGGTTCTTGAATACTCAAACGTTGCTTTGTTTTAAAGTTCCGTGTTTAGCACAAATGAGGAACTCAGTAGGTTTTGCCTAGTTAAAAAAAAAGAGATCTCATCTAGAAAGAAAGTAATGAATGATTTGTGGGAGGCAACATTCATTTGGAGAAATTCAGAGACTACATGTCTCCACTGTGTTCTCTCTTGCATTTAATGATATGGCCACAGACCAGACAACACACAGGATACAATTACATGAGGCAGTTTCATACACTCACACAAAGCACAATTCCAGCCATCAGCTCTGAGCAAGGCAAGCAGGAGGACAAATCTGACTACGCTCAGCCTCAGTTAAACTGTTACTGGTACCCTGGGTGACTCAGAGTCAGAACACAAAACTGCTGGCATCACTGGCATCCCAAAAACATTTACAAAGGAGTCAATTCACATAAGCACCTCTGACACAGGGACACTTAGCACTTACCTGCTAATTAATTCTGCTAAAAAACAAGTAAGAAACAAGTTTTAGGGCCTTGACAGAGTACAGTGACATGGTGGTTAAAACTAGATGGTGAGTCCAAAGGCCCTTACAACCTGAATTACCCTGTGATCCTAAGAGCTGATCCAACTGCCATATAGGTAATGTTACCTTTCAGTTCCAAAATGCACCTGCTGAAAAAGGAGGGTTGCCAGAGCGAGAAATGCATATCTGAAACACAAAGGTAACCCTGCAGCAGACTACCTAGTCCCATGGCCTGGTCCTCCAAAAAAACCCATAGGTGCACTTAATGCTAAGAGCACACTGGAATGTAAAAACAAAAAAGTATTATCAGGTATTTTTCAGTCCTATTTTTAAGGAAGCGATCATTAAATTGTTCATCTAACATTCATATATTCTTTTTTCTCCCCAACTTCTGAATTCTTTAGCCAATTTTAGCAAACTTCAACCTAATACGGTAGGGCAAACAGATTCCAAATATTGTATGCTCTCACAAACACAGTAACCAAAAGAGATTCCACTGAAACACAGAGCTCAGCATGAGGAAAACCAAAGCATGAGATACCAGCAAATCTACATAGAAAAAGGCAAAGGAAATGAGGCTTCATACAACTTCCCTGCTAACAAAATGACTTAATTAAAACTAGACCAAGTCAGAGGCAACTAGAGCCCACTGACAGTGGGACTTTCAGTAGACAATTTTTTCATGTCAAAATTCAAAGGGTGAGACAAGAACAGCTTTTAAGACAACTTCAGGGACTATGCCACAAAGAAGACATGGAAGAATGTGCATGCTTTTAATGGAGAAGCTAACAGGTTGGTGCTGGTGGGAGGACCCTGGGGGCTGATGAATATTTCTTTCAGCATCAAGAGAACAACAAAACTCCACTGAACAATTTAGAGACTAGCAAAGAAATCAACGTGCTGGTAAATCCAGCACTGACACTAACCTTCCATTCAGGTCATGTCAGGGAAAGTGAGGATTCACTCCTACTCACCCTGCTGCCTACTAAACATGAAGGGTGATAGGTCACACTTGCATATAAATGACTGCTAATTTTACTCCACAGGTAACAGGCACAACATGAACAGTCTCTGTAAGTCACTTTGGGATTTCTGAGGATGAAAAGCAGTACACGCTTTAAAATATTTTACTTAAAGTGTTCAAGCAGTTTCAGGCACAGTATACCTGTACTACCACACAAAGGACTGAAATGAAACTTCCCTATCACTGTGCATAATCCTGTTACTCTACACTGTACATAAACTATTCAAAATCATCCCAAGATCTATCCTAAAACCAAATGTCTTGTCCTTATCTATTTATCTCTACAAGTTTTCCAATGTTCTTTCTGCAGGCAACTTTCATCTGACATGCAGCCTAAATTTACTCACAGCCAGTTTATACCCATTCGTTCTTGTGCTAACCTTGCCCTTTAAATGTAAGAGTTCTTTCCCCTCCCTGACAGTCACCCCTCTGATGTATTTATAGTCATATTCCCTGTCAGCCTTCATACTGTAAACTAAACAAGCCAAACCTCCAGTCTCCTCTGGTTAGGCAGGCTCTCCAATACCCTGAACACGCCACTAGCCCTTCCCTGCACCTGTTCCAGCTTGAATTCCTTCCTTGCAGACAGGCAACTAGAACTGTACAACACATGCCACAGAAGGGCCCAATAAGGCACTCTACAATAGCATTAGTACACTCTTATCCCATGAAAATAAATCCCCAATAATCTGCCTTTTCCACCAATGCTTCAGCTGTGACCCTTAGCCTGCAGTGAAGCAATAGACACCAAGGTTTTCTGAGAGCTGGCTAACTCTGTTAGACCTCTCATAAACCCTGGTGACAAGCACTGAAGTGCTGCAAATGAAACACTACACCAGCATTAAAGGAATAGCTTTATCCTCTCAATTTAGTAACCACAATGCTTCAGTCTGTTGTGTGTTGACCCAGACTCCCAGTCCCAAACTAGAGCCTGCTGGCCTTGCCAGTGCTGAGGCAGTCACTCTACCAAACACCCAAGAAAAAACATATGTAACAATACAAAACTAAAACAAAACCACCCAAACAAACAAAAAGCAACAACAACAACAAACCTAAAAAAACACACACCAAAAAAACCGAAAACCAAAACCACACACACAAAAATGCAAAAAACCAAACAAAACCACACTGACACACCAAACAAACAAATAAGAAAAGAAACAGCCACAGACAACATTTGTTAGTCCCAGCACTAAAATCCTATGGGAACTTAATTTGGTCAGCAAACAAAATCAGGGACTCAAATCTCTACAAACCAGAGTGATATGCAACGGAGACTTTTACTTTGTATCCCATTATTCCATTTATTTCGCACCATCCACTATGAGCCACCAAGAGACAGGATACCAAGCTGTCTTTTAATTAAACACTATGTAAGTGTTGCAATTAGACTCAGGCTGCGTTGGTGGAAACATGAGAGATGAAAACGGTTGGAGGGGTTTTACTGCATGTCAAACTCTTGGTTGGTTTAAAGCATCTCATTAGGGTTTGTAAGGTTGCTGCGTTGCAGACACTTCTGGGACGCCTGAGGACTCTGTTCCAGACTTGAACTACTTCTGAAACAGCTGACCCAAAAGAAAAAACACTTTGGTTTGCAAAGGCTACATTTCTGCTCAGGGGTGGGGTTATTTTCCCGTCCATTTCATGAATGAGTTTTGGATATAGAGCTCTAAAGCCAGCGGAAAAGAGGTTAGACAGACTTTGAACGTGCCACTCTGGAAACAAACTTCTGTCCTAATTATTTCAACACTGCATCTCCACTCTTCACACTCCCTTGAGATCTTGAAGGTTCTCATTATTTATATTTGATTTGGTAATACCTTGGTAAACACCTGAAAGATACTGTTCTTTGGTACAATTCAGGCTCACAAACCTTTTGTTTTATGCAACCAGTAGCACATCCACATTGTGCATAAAACAATAAAGTATTACTGCTCCACTAGAGTTCTTCCCACCACAGCCAGGAAAGGACAATCCCTCCTGCTACACCAGTCATTGTCACCTTTTCAGTATGAAGAAAAAGCCACAGGGAAATTCTAAATGCTGACTTGCTAGAGCAGTTAATTTTTCCCCTGCCCTGAATACAGAGGTCTCGTGCTAGTACTGAATTCCATCTATTCCAGCTGCTACAATCTTCTATTCTGCACTGCACCTTCTGTGGCACTCCCCACACTACTGATACCAGAGAGGTAAGAGCTGCACCATAATCCAATCAAGTTACCACATGGAGCAGTTAAGTGTTGGGAAGGCAGGTCCAGCTACTAAAGCCAGAACAAAACCAACTGATGAGCTGCACTGACAATTAACATCAATGCTTACAGGAAACTGGATATCCTGGAGCCAAAACTCTGCTCTTCCATAAGTTTAAGGCAGGAAAACCCATCTATTAGGAGCATGCCAGCACAGAAGTCTAAAAATAAGGACTAGACACGCTCCACAAATGCAATTCAAACCAAATGAGTCTTTAGCCCTTCCTAAGGTAACTCTTCTCCCCAAAAGGGAAGTCATCACAAACCGTTTCGGCCAAGATACCTCTTGCAATATGGGCATATGCAAGGAATAGGCTCTACTCTCAAGTCCAGATCTCAAGATCACTTTTCCTCCATAGTCCCTTTCTCATATCTTTTGTGGATCAAAACTAACTTATTAGCAATTTCAGCTTCATGGTAAAGTGGGATGAAAGTGCTAGATGAATGTAGACATTACTGATCTCCATGCACCCCCAGCAGCTCAAAACTCAGCAGCTAACAGCAGCTGCTTGGAAACCCTTTATAAGACTCTTTTTCTTCTCCAGATGGTGAAATCCTTTTCCTTCATGCATTTAATACTCAACAAAACACACTCACCAAATTATCATATCAACCCATAACCATGCATAATAATTATTTCTTAAATCACAATTTCTTCTACCGAATTTCAACCAAAATAAACATGGTATAGAGAACAAATGTATGCTTATAGTGAACAACCTTTCATCAGCTTAAGTAACTCTAATGGATGTCCCTTTAAACTAAGCCTGCACCATCTGTTCTACCCCTCAATTAGCAAGCAAAAAAAAAATTATTCAATACACAGTTTAAGAAAGCCAGCTAATTTATATATGTAAGTTTTATTTCTCTTTAACTCAGTGAAATGTGCTTTTGTAATGCTTGATATTCAGAGACAGATCAGAATGGAAGGTTGCTTTCTCTAATGCTATTAGGAATTTTGTCAGGGGAAATAAAATATCCATGCAATATTTCACCGTATCAAAAAAATTCTCGTTAACATCTCACCATACATTTTACTTTAAAGAGTATGTCTCTCTCAGTAACAAAATCAGCTGGGAGCTAAACAAATCAAATCTGAAGTGCTTCATACATGAACACAAACAAAGCTCAGGACACAGCCCTGCCCTGACAGACTGAGTCTACCAGCACAGCAGGAGGTTGTGGATGTGTCCTCAGACCCGGGGGTCTGTTAACCATGTCAGCTCCCAACTCGCCTCTCAGAGGCAAAACCCAGTCCTGCAGGCTGCTGGGCACAGAACCTCGCAAAGTCCGTGCTGCACTGGGACAAAGGGACCATCCCATACAAAGTGAGAAACTCTGCTTGGAAAGCAAACCCTGTCCAGTGAGACCAGTGCAACACCAAAAAAATCACTACTTGCCAAAGTGCATGAAAAAAATACAAAGCCTCATCCAATTCCTTACTGCAAACCCTCATCCAGTTCCACTTCAAGCTGGCCTCTCCTACCACTCTGCAACGTGTGAAAACACTGAATAGAACCTCTCTTCAGGATGTCGGACCCTGACCTGCTTGAAAGCTCTTTCACCACCAATCTCTGAGTTCACTCTTGGATGTTTGTCTAAAAAAACCCTGCAATAACAAGGGCTATTTCCCCTGGAAACCTCATCTCCAACAGCACAGGCAACACATCCCAGGGAAAAGAAAGGTGCAAGAGACCTCATCTCCCAGTACTGTTGAGGAGAAGCAGGAAAGAGGTCACTGACAAACACTCAGTTCACCTCTAGTAATATCAGGCCGGTTGAAAACTACTTTAAGATCCTGGACATACTACTTTACATTACACCTTAATATGAAACATAGTTTGGGTACTGAGAAAGGCTCATGAGTCACAGATGAGCCAGGAGATCCTGCACACTTAACATCAGCATTACTAAATACTTGCAGAAGCAGCTCAAAGCAAGATGGCTCACCGAAGGATTGCTGATGATTTCAGCTCTTTCCCCTTGCCATAGGATTGTGAACGTGAGGCAGCATGCTGAAGCCTCTGACACTGTGCTGTTTTGCTTCATGTCTCAAGACAGACAGCTCTGCAGGCCTTAGTTACTGTTCGGAGATTCAAAGCTTAGCAAAACAACTCTCTTTTATCTTTCGCAGGGAAAGAAATGGAGTCAAGCAGAACCACCATCCTGAAACACCACAGACCAAGCAAACAAAGCACAAAATGAAGAAACAGACCAGAGGCAGAATTCTTCTTTGGTCTGCAGCATCCTGTAATACCTTCCCCAGCCCAACCTCACTGGTGTAACCCACAACTCCTAATGCCCACACAAACACAGGCTATCTGCTCTAAGCAATTGCGCTCCAAAGAGGAGTGAGAGCTCACAAAGAGAATTCATCTTTTCACTCTGCACCATTCTTCTGTCTCCTACACACCTATAAGTACTGCTGGGAAAACTCAAGCCTACAATGGCTGTTGGGTGCAGCTCAAGCACACTCCTGGCAAGAGCAAATGCGCAAATGGCTTTGCACTGGACCCCCGTGCATTGTTTCATATAACCACCTTTGTGTTTCCTTGACTTGAGAAGCATCCTGAACTATCCAAGTGCCTTCTGCACCTAAGGCAGCTGCCTATTACAAAGCAGGAACCAGTGATCAGGTCACGAGACCATTTGTTAGAAGAGTTTCAGAATAGTGAGCGCTATCAGAAGCATCTTAGGCCTTGCTATGTTTTACGCATGATGTTTTTAACAGACTTGGGACAGCACCAAGCAAAGCAAAGCATCTCTGCCCTCCATCATTCTTTTTTTTCCTGAATCTCTTGAAAAAGAAGACTCCATTGTCTAGAAATATGGTGCCGAGGGTCAAGGACTTCACAAAATAGTGTCATGAAAAAATAGAAACAATGTACAGAAAAACAGCAAAGTCTAAAAGCGTCAATGATGGCCATGACATACATAGATCAAACTTGTATGCCAATGAGGGAGACAGCTTGAGCCCTTCCTGTAAAGGTGCAATTTCATCATCAGTTCAAGCTCCTTTTAATCCAAACTGAACTGGTTTGCCTTAGAGATGTCACTTCTCTGGTTCGCTGATGTTTCCTCAGTGATAACATACAAGCACAAGCGTTTAGTTAGAGGAGTCCTAGACAGGCAGAAGCCAAGAATCAACTGGATGCTGTCCCAAGATAATGGGTCTGTTATCCAAACTCAGTCTTATTCTAAAAGCACACACTTTATCATTCAAGTATTAGGAAATTTCAAATCATGCAGATGACCTCAATCGTTGTTTTAAGCTGATACTTTTTCAAATGAAGAGACTGAGGTGAGAAGAGGAATAGACTACAAATATTTCAGCTTCTTCCGCTGTGACCAGACCATTGCAGAGTTTAGCTCTCCAGACGGCTGTCCTAGGGTACTGATGCTTGGCCTTTCACTCCTAAAGTCGACACATTAATCCATGAACTGGATCAAATGACACCAGCTCCCCCTGTGCTCTCTCTCACCAGGCAAAGCTGAGCTTCCAAACCCCCACCCCACAAGCAGTCAGGAAAAAAGGCAATGATAATGCAGATGCAGGCATTAAAACAAAAGGAAGAGACTGGCATAAGAGGGTGCACTAAGCCTTGGCTGGATCCTGAAGCAGACTTCACCACATCACTGACCTCCACATAGTCAGCTTGCTCCACTCAAAGGCTTCACATCTCCTATTATACTCATTCACTGAGAAAACACCCTCCAGACATCTGAGACATGTCTCTGTTATGCTTACTAGAACTTATTAATCACAGCAAACGCTATCTATAGAACACACACATTAATGAACAGCCAGCTCAGCAGCATGAGTTCTGGAACAGAGTCACTGCAGTACAGAAGTGCCACCACTTTGTTACTGGAAAGTGAATACCACAGAGATCATTGTAAGTGTGTAGTTCAACAGACAAAAGATTGGGAAGATGAGCAAGTTATCTGAATAGAAATTCTGCAAACTAAGTGTGACACTGTGATTGCAAAGCACTGCACAGCTCTGTGATCCACATCACTTCATGAAATCCATGCACATAGCACATTTTGTAACAATTTCAATTTTACTGTGCTTGGGTTACTCTTCCACTGAGAATCATGGAAGTTTCTAAGAGAAAACCAGTTAGCAAGAAAAGGGGCAATAAGAATATGCAATACTCTCAGAAAATTATATGTATACTGCTTGTTCACAACAGCAAACTAAAAATTTCTTCCTGTGCTCCACCAGAACGGATCCTCTATTGAGACCATATCAGCCTTTGTGGTTTGGTGACCATGTTTTTAGTGTTTGGGGTTTTTTTCCCCTACATGCCAAACAGCTTCTACAACAGCTGCTTGTCGACAAAAATGAAGAGAAAGAAATACAGTTGTGCAGAACACTCTGCAATCTCACAACCACTTCCAAACCATAACTTCTGTTAAAAATAATTTAAATTAATTTGAGCATGTTGAGCTCCAGAGCACTTAAAACCTATACAGCCAGTCCCTCCTTCACTTCTACATGTGTGAACTCCAGTACAACCCTCAGTTAAATATCTTTAGGCTCAGCTCTGTAGGAACTTTCACTCTGAGATTCTCCTGGACTTATCAAAAAGGAACATTATTACATCCCTCACAATAGCTTCAGTACTCTATGAGACTTTTCAGAGAGCCTCACAAACAGACCAGGACAGGAGTTTTTCAAGTCACAGCTGAGAGTTCCTTCCCACTCCCACAGTACATGGCTGTGGTAGGACTTTCTCTCTAAACCTGTAGGGAGATGAAATGACATGACAGGGATAACAAGGCAGTGGAGTTCCATGTCCTACCAACTCATCTCAACACAGTCAAATTCAACAGAAGATGCATAAGCAGAACATTATCTTTCTTGAGCTAAGTACAATTGATCTACTGTGTTGCCCACAGAAAATAGGGAAAGAACTCTAGCAAGGTTCAATGACAGTGAAAACAAGTGCAGTTTATACAAGCTTTTTTTCAGTTTTATAAACCTTTTAGTATGGCAGGAGATCATCAACATTGCTAACTACTGGAATGATCAAAGAGTGCCACTAGCTAACAAGGTACACAAAGAAACCAGGATATCACAAACTACGAACACCAAATGTAAATCCACTTGTGCCTAAAACACCATTTACTGAATTCTTATTGCCTTGAGTCCTCAATATCATAGCAGCTATCACCTGCCAAGATATGGAACAACAATCACTGCTTCAGTGTAATTACCAGCTTACAGAACAGTAAAACAGAATGTCTACTATACACCTTTCATTTAGATCAAGTAGCACTTGACATCGAAACTTCTGACAGTAAACACATTCCATATGACAAAGTCTTACCTTATAATTGCTGGAATTTACCCAAGAAGTGGCCAGTCCGTCAACCATTTTATCCAGCATAGTCTGATCATGTTCAAGATCAGCTGACTTCTGTTTATCTGAGAAATAATCTATCAGTTCCTGGCCAACCTGTAGTCTCTTTCCAACATCCTTCTGCAGCACCTGCGCTAAGCAGTACTCCATAGTGGGCTCCATAGTGTCTCAGAAATACAGCACCAGCCAGAAAGCCAGAGGGCAGCAGGGCCAAAAACTCCCTCTACAAACGTATGCAGGAGGTCGCCTCTTTCTTCGATGAAGGTTACTGAGGGCCTGGGTTTCAAAGATGCAATTCTGAGAATGGCAACAATGCACCATGTGTGTGTGGACAGCAGCTGGCAGGATATTAAAAGTCCAATTTAAATAACTAGCAATAGATGAAGCTACGAGCAGCGCTGTACGGTTGAGTCTGCAATAAATCCCAATTCAGCAGTCCATTCTGAAAGAAATGAAAAAGAACAGTATTATAGGTTAAATTAAGACTGGAGGAAAAAAAAAGATTGAAAGCATGTCACAAAATAGGTTATTCACATACAGCCGCGAAGCTGTGGTAAGTCACATACCAGAGCAGCATTGGTCTATTTTAAGGAATCAAACAAGGTAGGTCAGGACAAAAACCTCTGGTTATTCTTTACAATAGCAGTTACCTATCAGTTCCCTAAAAGTTTCAGTGACAGACTAAATTTGCAGCTTAATGTAACAGCTGATTAATAATCAGTATTATTGCAACTGCCACCATCCACCCAAAAAGGTGGGGACAAAATCCTTAAGCAGGTCACCAGGAAAACCTATCTACTTTAAGTGAAAGCAGGAAGAGGTCTGGATCCTGTTTTGACTGCTGGCCTTCAGCAATCAATGTCATCAGCTGGTCAGCAAGACAAAGCACTAACACAGGGCTCCAGGAATGTAAAATGATCAATTTTCAAAAACTAGGTGCTCAAGCTGTTTCCAGGCTGAATTCTGTTACATCCCAACTACACATGTCCAGGAAACAGCATTCACTGGCACACTCTAAACACAGTTCTGACAACCAAGGCCACAACAAGGAAGGTCAGGCCAGACTTTGCTGCCACTCAGAGGCACAGTATCACCTCAAAAGCTTTTGGCTTACACAAAAAAAAAAAAAAAAAAATTACTGTATGTTTGGGCTCTGGTTATGTTCCTGAACCCTAGAAACTCTCTTGTCCACAGACTTCATTAAGGGACTTTTTTTGTCCCTCCATCTGCAGCCAAATGAATCCCTCAAGACAGCCAGGAAACAGACTAAGGGCCTGTCCTCCACCTTCCCACAGACGAGGGCTCCTGGCATCACTATAGTGCTTCCTGAAGCACTCCCTCATCACGTTAGCTCTTTTAGGATGGGGGGATGATAAAAACCCAGGGTGTCTTTTTGTTTCCTGGCTAATAATACCCAAAGCTAGAAATCTGCCCTACTTTTCCCGCCAACATGAGGAAAGCAGGTCAAGCTCAGAGTAAGGGAAGAGGCTGTGCAGCAGGCACCTGGTTCCATAAACAACTGGAAGGAAGCTGGAAGCATAAGTTCACTAATTGGAAGCATTGGAGCAGCAAATCTAAATACCTTCTGTTTGAGCAAAAAAAGCCTTCACAAAAGTCTTAATAAAACTAAGTGGACCTGACAGCAGATGAGATGCTCACAAGAACTCCAGCCTGGAAACAAAAGCACCCTCTGCACAGCAGACTATTCAGTTCATTACCTCATTCCCATCCTCCTTGGCCACATCTTAGAACCACCAAGCATGGCATCTAGATTCAGCTCTGAGGGCTCAAGTTTCCATAACCCTACAAGCATTACCACGTGTGTCCCAGCTTCCCACACTGGCTGTGCAGGAGTCACCAGAGTGCAGGTCCCTCCATTCCAAACAGCCAGTTCAAATCCCCACTGGCTGACTGGGATCAAAACTGGTTCTGTACACCCATGGACTCACCTCAACCAACTGCCAGGCAAACCCTACCCTCAGCCAGAAGGATTGCTCATGGCTGTACACTAAGCTCCCTCCTTGCCAGCAAAAACTCACCCCCAGAGCAGCAAGGAAGCCTTGGCTGCAACTGCACACAAAGCACCTCAAGCTTTGAGTTAGTGCTGTGACAGATTACTGCTTGTGACCCCTACCCCAATGTGAACCATCTCAAGGACACACAAAACTCCCACTATTTTGTTTCAAGTCACCTCAAGAGGGATTTGATTTTAAATTCTAAAATGGTCAGCACTTCCTCCAATCAGTACTCTTAACACATTTTTTCTTTCTAAATGAGAATTCCAAACTAGAAGGAAGCAGTGCCTTTCTTATTGCAGTTTCTACTGATGCTACAGTTTCTCACTTGGTCAGTTTAGCACCAAATCTGAAAGAAGCACTCTGAGCTTTCCCATCCTCAACCAATATGTTCATGACATGGCACTCACTCCCATGGCAGCACAGGCACAAAACCAGAGCCACTTCCACGATTATACAAGCACAGCAGACTCCCTGTCTGCAGCTTTGAATATTGGCCCCTGCCCTGCCCTCTAGAACAGGCTGGTCTTGCTCTTGGCTGCAGACACTCCAGTTATGGGAGACAGTCTTAAACACAGCAGTGTCTAAATATCCAGTGGAAGGATTTTCACACAGTAGAGAAACACTTCACTGGACACCTCACTAGCATGGAGCTACTGGAGAAGGGAGAGGGAACTGGTATTAAACTGCTACCATATTCGAGCTGAAACCCTTTGAGTTAGCTGAGCAGTTTGTTTCTGGACTCCAGAAGCTCCATACAGGTTCAAAAGGGGACTCTCCTGTTAAACTGGATAGAACGTGGTGAAGAAAGTCTTGACTGCTTTTAAAATAGAAATGCAGAACTTGCTTAAACTTGAAAATTCAGATTACAGAAGGGTGTGAATGAGTGCTAGTTACCACAGAATAGCCATTTTTTATTAACATCACATAGAGGCAAGTCCCAACACATCCAGAAACCATTAGCTGGCCATACTGCCATGAGAAACGAGCATTCAAAGCTTCAGGTCTGTCTTCTATGTAGTTTTCATTGAAGAGTTTGTAAGTCTCTGCCTACAAGCACAGAAACAATCTTTAAAGCAAACTATTGTAAACAAATTTCTCTTCATGTTCCTTGCTTTTTAAACACATGAAGGAAGGCATAGGATAAAAATCATGGTGCACTACAGAAGAACAAATTTGTCCACAACCTTGAGGACTCTAATCTAAAGATCCACTATACATATGTCACCACTGTCAAATGCATAGAGGGAAGAAGAGCCAGAAACATCTTTGAATCCTGAGGAAAACAGTAATAGGAAGCCAAGAGGAAAAGCTCAATGTGGCTTGCATCTACCAGCTAACAGGTTTAAGTAGCACTTCTCTAAAAAAGAAAAAAAAAAAAAAAAAGAAAAAAAAAAAAGCTTTTCTACACATGTTAGGAAGTTGTTGACTCCCCTCTTCCCCACAGGAGGAAGTGGAAAAAATACCACCTGAGAAAAACAAGACCCAAGCTGACAAAAAAATTAACTTCTCAGACAATGAAGCATATGGCTGCTGCATCCCATCAAGTCTGCAATCATCTGGGCAGATGCTCCCCACACAACAAGCTTTGAAAAACACTAAGCCACAATCTCAGCCCCAGTGGTCTACCTCTGTTCCTGGACTTTTTGGGTACCCAGTGTTACAAGATATAAACAGCTTTGGACTGGGATGTTGAGTACAACCTCTTCCTACAGAAGAACAGTCATGCAGAACTCAAAATTAATAACTCAGTGGCACAGGTCCTGTGTTTGGAGCTCCCCCAAGTTTTGAGATGGGTTGCCAGTATAAGTTCCAGAGCAAGGGTTTTCTCCAATCCTTCTCCAAGCCTTATAGTCCGCCCTCGAAGAGACAAGTTAGGCTCAACATGTAGACAAAATAATCCAAGAGAAAAAAACTACTCCAATTCTGTCACTGAAAAAAAGTTTTGTTTCATTAATAAGCCATCACAACTATGTGCTTCGTAACACCCAAATTTTCCATCAACAGCTATCCAGCAGAAAGCCACTTTAGAGAGGTTTTTGTCTAATGCCACCTTGGAGCTCAAAATGATGAATTTAAAGGGGAAAGCTGACAAAGACCAAATAGCCCAAAGTTATTCAGCTTAGATACTACCATCATAACAGCATAAAAGCTGATAAAAGCCACAGTAAAGCAATTGCCTCAACACATAGAATAAATTAATCCAAACAGTAATAAGGAAATACTTGTTACCTAAGATGCTGTGGCAATATTAAACCAAGTACCTAAGTCAATGATTTTTTTCAGCACTTAAGAAAACACCACTGACCTCAGACTAAGTGAAAGTGCACGATTTGCAATTCTCAAGTAAGACTTTATCTCAGGATAACTTCACAGGAAATACTGAATGTTCTTCCTCTTGCAAAGAAGGAAACCTGAAGCACAAAAAAAATGCACTACTACTCTCTTGGGGTCCTGCCTATCCTTGGGAGTTCTTCCAATATAGCTATTTGACTTCAAAAATTATGTTCCACTCTCTTCTGCTCTAGACATCAGATTATCATCTTTGTCATGATGTTTCAGTCATCTTCATTTGCCAAAAAGTCAATGCATAACCTCCCCAGACAACTACTCCAACACAGCTGCTCCAGACACAAGCACGCAGAGACAAGCCTCTTGCTGCCACTCACTGTCACTGGAGGCAAGAGCCAGTGCCACTCAATAACCAGCTCTTTCCAATCATCTTCCTGAAAGTATCTCTCGACTTCCAGCCAGTAAGCTTGATTTGTAACCAACCTGTAAACATGACCACACTCTTTTGGTGCCTGTTTTTCGCATACATGGTTAGCTGTAGCCCAACAGCTGTAGAAATAACACAGCAACACAATTGTACCAACAAGTCTCCTTCTTCACAGGTCTCAGGATCTAACTGCATAGTCACTTCAGTTTAAAATTAGTTCAAGGTATATTCGACAGACCTTGACTTTCCACAACAAAGAGCTCTGATCCTTCAGGAGATCTCCACCCTAGCCAAATGGAGCAAATTTTTCAAGTATGAAGCAACCAGGCATCCAAACTGCAATAGTTCACCTCTTCTGCAAGGTGGGCAGTGTAAACACATAACTAACTTGCTTTGCTAGCCAAGTCCCTTGGGCAAGAAGTTCAGAGCTATTAGTACAGCACCTAGAACCCATGTGCTGCAAAGACTTAGTGGAGATCTCATTAGCAAGGCAATGTAAAACTGCAGCTCTGCAGGAAGGGTGGGTGGAAGTTCTCAGCCCCCTGTCCACTTCTCTATTTTTGCTTCCACCAGTACAGCTATACCCTCCCTAGAGGGGATTGGCGTCAGGCCCCTACAAAGTATCACCAAGCACTCAATCAAACCTACTCTTTCCTCGGGTGTGCAAGTAGCCGTGAACAAAGCAGCTCAAAGTGTTCATACTCTTCAAACCCTGAGAGAAGGAGGTGGCAAGTATAACATCAAGTGTCCTACTTGAAGAAGAAAGCAACATTTTTCTGGAGCCAAAGGGAGTTTGTAGGAAACATGTAGCAACTGACAGATGGGTTCTCCCCATTGTTCACCTGTATCCATAAGTAGGCAATAATATTTCTTTAGTGCCAGGGAATATTACACAATCACTGTGATTGTTTTAAATCAGTAATTAGTGTTGCCCTGTACTTGAGCCTCCCCCTAATCCAAAGATGGTATCTTAGATTTCCAGACTGACAACTCATGTTTGTCTAATTAGCTGGCGGGACAGCCCAGTGCTTACCTCCCTGTACCAAGTGTCTCTGGTGGCACTTGATGCACTTCTTTCACGCCCCATCCAGTAACTTTAACTGTCCTCAGACAGTGCCAGTGCCAGTGCCACCACTTCCCAGTCCAACCTTGCTGATAAGCAAAGCACTGCCTAGGTGGATGCAGTTTCTTTACTGGAAGGTCTTCAAAGGAGGGTTTCTTTCTCCTCCCACAGCACCAGCCACACTAAAGCAGTGTTTGTAAAACTCTACTGCCGCAAGCAGTTCATCCTCAGAAGAGTCAGGTCTGGCTGAAGGCTTGCTAGGATTCTGCTAAATGCTGGCTGGTCTTCAAACTTGCCTGGAGTCTGTTAAGGGGTTCATATTCACAAGCACAGACAGTAACCAACCTACAGCAGGGCACAAGTCCGCTGCCATCAAGAAAACTGAAGCAGACTTCTTGAATGAAGACAGCTGAAAGATTTCCAGGGCTTAAGCTAACTGTGGCCTCCTTCCCCACACATAATCCTTACAGGCCAGATGCTGGCTGTGAAAGTTGCATTACCTAGCCTGGGTAAGATGAGAGATAAGCTTCAGATAACAGAAATTCTTATGCCTCCACTAAAGGTTTACATTGCTGCCTGGGTAACTGAACACCTCACACAGAGCTACCAATTTCAGCAATGCAACAATCTTAAAAAAAATCTCCTCAGTTATGAAGCTGCAGCAAATCAAGACAACTCGCAGATCATCTCAATGTGACTCCAATACCCTACACTAACGAAACTACTTTGCAGAGTGGGGAGTAACCCTTCCACAGTAGGGTAGAAAATGAGATGAGCTGTAACATCTTTTGTTTCCCTAATACAACCCTTCTCTGAAATTAGTTTGGTTTTAACTTTGTCTGAGACCAAGGACAAGTCTAGAATGAGCTTTCAAGGTCTCCTTGCTTTTTAACAGTTCAAATGCCAAAATGTAGCTCAAAATCCTACAATGTCAGGATCTGCTCTTTTGTAGACATCTCAGTTCCTGGTTCCAAGGTAACGTACTACAAGCAACTTATTAGGGGCCTATGGGACCAGTGGCAGGGGAGACACATGACTATCATCATGACACTTAATTCCCTAAACAGTACCCGAGTTTTAGGTTTATGTGTATAAAAATATCCTCCCTGTCCCTCATTCTAGAGATCTAACCTCATCTCAGACCCTGCAGACTGCAGCTCTGACACACAAACCATACATCACTGGCTCTACACCTTCCAGCTTGGCTCTGCAAGGTGTCCGAGCCAAGGGTGCACAGAGTTCCACCCAAGGGGCTGTGGTGGCATCCGAGAAGAATGGAAGTGGCATCAGTCCCCTTTCTACAGCAACTGGGAGTGCAGGCCAAAATTTTCCAGTCACATCCTAACCCTCTCCTCCACAATCCAGCAGCAATATTGGATCATCTGGAAAAAAACAAGGGAAGAAAAGGAAAAGAATAGACTTTCACCTGTAGCCCTGTGAGTAAAATGCTTAGCAAGATTTGGAAGTAGAGCACTACTGAGAATTAGAGCAGCGACCCATCATCACTTGCAGTTTGCTGGCAGGACAAGTGGCTTCACAGAACACCTGAATCTTGTAATCTCTCTTTGCATTGTGACTGATGAAGTCCCTCGGGCTAAGATGACTTATTTAGGCAGTCCTGAAGATGGAAAGCATCTTGTTCGTGTATATCACTTGAAGAAAGAAGTAGTATGATACCACCTTCCTATATTACAGGCAGGTATACGGTAGGAATTCAGTGCCTTCCCCAGAGTCACTGCAAAGCAAGTCTCCAGTGGCAGTGGTAACTGAAGGGTGAGAGAACACCTTGGGAAAAGAAAAAACTGATACCACCACATGCTGGTATAAGATCTGAATAACTGGATTTTAAAGAGAGCAGTGCATTTGACATAAATTTCTTACTCCAGTCCTCCAGGACCTTGCTATTCCTACAGATAATTAATTAACTAGCTAGTGACACAGTAGCAAGTTTTTGTGTAAAACTCCAAGCCAGAACTACCCCAGACGGAAGTACTTGAGAGACAAGTGCTAATAGTAAAATGACAGGTTGGAACACAAAAATAATACACGATCAAACCTTGGGTGCAAGCCCTCAAGGGACACTGGTTGTGGGATGCAACAGCAGCAGTTTGCAAGTCAACAGTTTTAGAAAAAGGTTATTTTCTTGGTCTCTCTTCAGGCTTCCCAGCTAATGCCCATCTCTCTTCCATGACTCTAAGCACAGGTTTTCTGCATGGCCAAACAGGGGTCTTTGCCTACCCTTGTTCTCCAGGGCTGCCATGGAAACTCTTGGCCAAGGAGAGAACTCAGCAGGAGCACTATTTCAGCTGCTGACAGGGGAGTAGAAGCCAGCACCTAGAATCAATTCATCTCCAGGGAGGGAGGGGAAGGAGGGTTATCCTCTACACTCAGGCTTAAGCAGATTCTACTCAGCCTGGCACTTGCAACCACACAGAAGTGGGTGGCCAGAGAAATCCCTCAACACAGGCTGCAGGGGAGTGCAGAAAGCCACCATGACACTTTAAGGTATATAAAACAGTGGGTGGAGGAAGCAGGACAAGGAGGAGCAGAAAGAGGTTTTATTTGACACTACCATGAATTGGGCTGAACCCTAGTAACAGTTAAGAGAACTTCTGCCCTACGAAACTATCTGCATGTAACAGCCAGAGACACACCTGCAATTCCTCCCTTCTGCTCAGCAGCACTTTGAAACACCTGTCAAAATTTGACTTTATTTTGATCAGATCTCTGCCTCAGCAAATTACTGTTGGATCAATTTGGCTTTCTGAAACATCTTGGAATCTAAAGCATCTACAAGCAAAATGTAAAGAAAGGGCCACAGACTAAGCCTGAAATACTGAAATGCTGCATCAGGGACTGGCCTGGTCAGGCTGTTTAGTCTGTTATCTTGCTGACAGTGGAAACAAATTAGAGATTTTTACATCTTCCCACTCACAATAAACTAATGATGATGGTGCTTCTCTAATAATTAATTTTGTGGCTCCTACTCGGCATACTTGTTTCTGGATGCAGAATGGACATCTCCCTCCTTGCAGAGCCAAACATGCAGAGATTTGATTAAAGGGCAGAACAGGAAGCAAGATGAACTCAAACACTAATCATGAATTGAGATAAAATCTCTTGGGGAGCACCTGCAGCCTCTTGGACAAAACCCATTTGTTGCCCTTCTATAACTTGAGCAGTTACAACTCCATCCAGTTCATTTGGGTTTTGTGGTGTGGTTTTTTTCAGGTGTAAGAGTGCTAATGCTGCCAAAGAGAGGAGAAAGTGAACTCTTCCATGTATGACAGAGCCAGACACCAGCGCAGTGCAGAATGCCAAGGAACATGCATGTGCTCAGCTCCTCAGTATCCCACCATGCAAAGCTCATAACCAGCTCACGTCAGGCTTTCACACAGCTTTAAGAACTGGTAACAGGTTGGTCCAATGGACAAGATCCAAACGACCGAATGAGCTCTAAAGAAACACAATGCAAATTTCAACACTGTATAGTGTGATGGAAATGGAGCAACTGAGCAAAGTGCAACATGAAGTGGACACCATCAAACGGCGAGGTAAAGCTAATGCTGCACACCACTGTCACATCAACTCCATCACATCAAACCCCTTCCCTCACAGTCAGACTACTTAGAATGTACTTAAGTCACAGTCTGAAGAAATTAATAGACAAGGACAGCCTATTTTATTCACTCAGGTGACAGACTTTTCTATACTTGCCAGCATTTTCTCCACTGCACTGGCAATCACTGCTCCAAGGTGTGCTGGCACTGTCAGAATCCTGGAGAAGCTTCAATTACAACTGCCAGCAAAGGAGGCGTGAACAGCAGCAAGCCCCATCCAGGCATGCCAGCAAGATTTCCAGCCCTAGTCTAGGCAAGGCCCAAGATAATGAGACACTCAGGGTGACACATGAGCCTCATCCAAAGTCATCTGAGGCCAGAAGGGACCTGTAATGGCTGTCCACAAGCTTCAAAGCCACATTACTCTCACAAAAACCCACATGTATGTTGAAGTGGTGAGGTACATGAAGGGAAGGTCACTACTTTATCCATCTGAACATTTCATGTCCAGCCTCTTGAAACTTATTCTGACCTGCCCCCTCTTGAAACTTATTCTGACACAAAGGTTGTTGAGGGCTCCTCTGCTGAGGACATCTCACCCTCATCCTCCTCTGTGATGTTGTAAACCATTACAGAAGTGGCCAGACTTGCTGTCAGCTCTCATCCTCTAACATCCAACAGCCTTGACCAAATTGCCTGATGGGTAGAGAAGGATTGATTAACATGGGAGAAACAGATAAATAATTTCAGTTTGACTTTTGCTGTTTAAGTATATGGTTTTCTTAACACCTAAGTTGCAGCATAGATTTAAGATTCCTATAGAACTTCAAAGATGCCTGAAGGACCCACTCATTCAATCACAGGCACTCCCCCCAGCTGTACTTCTGGGGAACATCATGTGAACCAGAGAAACATTTCCACCTCCAAAACTTGCTGCTCTATCACTTTTAACACTGCTTGTTATCAGCTAAGTGAAGCAAGGCAGAAGCGTATAACTCCATGGCATTTTTCTTCTTGAAACAGAAACTTGTGAAGCTGCTTGACAAATCCTAAGGACTTCATAGGAATGCTGCAGGCATCAGTATGAAAAAAATTTATTTATGTTGGCAACAATTAAAAAAAAGAAATTAAGCAAGTGAGACTATGGAATACAGAGAGAATTGCCCATGGTGACATATCACTCCTCTGTCCCTCTCGTAACTTCCAGGCTTCAGTCCCACTGACAGAGTTCAACAGAGAAAACAAGCAAAGGCTTGACTTTGCCAAGCCCAGGACTGCAGCACAAAGGCTTGTTCCGCACAGCGAACTGTGTTGCCACGACAAGGAAGACCCTGAATATGACAGTAATGCAGTTCCATCCTGCACTTGGATGGTAGTCCTTTACTCAAGAGAAAGCTCACTCCTATTGCAAGTTCTGTGCGTATCCCCTCCAGCTGCAAACCTCTTAAATCCAATTCAGATTCCCACATGGAAACAAATACTTGCACTTCCAACACCTTTACAAGAACTCTATCTAAGCTCTAAATGGTGGATCTGTGTCTCCAGGTATCAAGCGACAACACTGATTTGTCTTCAACAGCACCCAGGCAGCATCAAGAGGAGTACAGAAAAGAGATGCAACTGCTCAAAAGATGCAGAGAAATGGGCTGCACTGCTCAGCAGCAAACTGGACTAACACTTATTTATCTCTGATGCTGGCACAAGTGCTGGGCTGGAGACCACATCCCTGCTCTAGTAACACTGGCTTGGCAAATGCTACTTTATTTAAGCCTAGTTTCCTTTACTAAACACTGACTTCTGAAATAAGTCCACATGGGGCAGAGAACAACCCACACACCTGGGGAGCCCCTGCACTACACCACAGGCTTCCCAGACAACCCTGAGCCTGTTATCCTACCCCAGTTTCCCACAACCTTGTCAAGCGGCTGTGCAGGGTACTGGGGGAGGAGGCAGCCTCTCCCTTCCTCACCAGTATCTTCAGATATATAACATTAAAAATACCTTAAGCAGAGCCCACACAGGCCTATAACACGCACAACTACATTTTATGTGCTCAGATCCAGTACCTCTAGAGCATTTCTGCACGATTTGTCTAATGACCAACTCACTTATTCGGACAAACTCACAGTTCTGACCCAACTTCCATTAAAAATGCTGCCAGAAATAAACGAAGCAGAGCATGGCACGTGCACAAAGGGGCCAAGCGCAAGGGCTGAACCCACCCAAACCACACGATGCTTTCGGGAGCACAGCAGCCTCAAGCGTTAGCAAAGCCCCGCGCTGCTCGCTGAGCGCAGCACGGCAGCACCTCCCTCCCTTCACGGAGTTGCCTGTTCCAGCGGGGACCCTCGCCGGGACCCCCTGCTCTGACACGGCCCCGGCACCGCCGCTCCCGCACGGCCGGTACTCGGCGGCTCCAGGGCGGGGGGCCGAGGGGCGGCCCCGCGCCAGGCCCCGGCAGCCCCTGCACCTCCGGTCCCGCTGGACCGCCCTCCCCTGCCCTTCCCGAACCGCGCCGCTGGAAGAGCCGGCACCGCGCTCCTCCCGGCCAGTGCCGCGGGCGGGTCGGCCCCGCCCCGAACCGCGCTCCCCGCGGTCACCCGGCGGCGGCGGCACCGCA
>VYXC01003415.1:1474434-1668738 GCA_013397175.1 Platysteira castanea
AGCCGCCCTGCGGCCGCTGGTACCGCGGTGAGGTCAGCGCGCGCCGTGCGCATGCGCGGCGGCCGTTACCGCGCGCTCGGTCGCCATGGCGACCCCGCCCGCCGGGAGCCGGGCCGGGGAGCGCGGAGAGGCGTGTTCCTGGGAATACCACGCATATTCCGGGAATGCCACGGCCTCGTCCCCGCACACCGGCCTCCAGGCACTGCCGTGCCCCCGGCTGCTGCTCCGACCGGGGACAGGCCGAAACGCTCTGAGAGGAATTCCCCGCACTGCGCGCGGAGAGCGTGAGGGCTCGTTGCTGCCGTGCGGCCGTGCCCGCGCACTGCCCTCCTTTAGGGAGTCCCCAGGGAGGGAAACTGCTCCACAGAATCGGAGTGCGTCAGGCTGGAAGGGACCACAGCGGGTCACCCGGTCCAATCTTCCTGCTCCAGCAGGGCCATCCCAGAGCACATGGCGCAGCATTGTGCCCGCACAGCTCTGGAGCGAGGGAAGCTCCACAGTCTCTGGACAAGCTGTTCCAGTGCGTAGTCACTGCCCAGTAAAGAAGTTCTTCCTCATGTTCAGGTGGAAATTCCCACACATCAGTTTCTGCCCGTTGCCTCTTCTATTGCTGGGCACCACTGAGCAGTGCCTGGATCCATCCTCTTGACATCCTCCTTTAGATTTTTATACATATAGATGAGGTCCCCTCTGTCATCTCTTCTCAAGGCTGAACAGCCCCAATTTTCTCAGCATTTTCTCATATCAGAGATGCGCTAATCTCTTAATATCTTTGTTGCCCTCCACTGGACCTGCTCCATGTCTCACTGTTTTGTACAGCCTTAGTTAAAAAGCTGCATTTAAAATCATCTGATTATTTCTCCTTCACGGAACAATTTGCAGTGCTTCCACTATAAAACTGAGATGAGATTGGGAAATGAATGCCCTGTGCAGAAGCTCTTTACCAAGATGTATTTGACCATCTCGTTCCCTGGGCTCATGACTGCTTTTCTCCTATTGGTTGTGGGGAATGAACCTCCATGTCCCCTCAAACCACCACTGTCCTCGTCCTCTGCACTGCAGAAGGCAGCTGACCTCCATAACACTGCAGCTCCCAACGAGCACGGAGTCTGAGCCATCAAAACTTGGGAGACCTGTATGTGGAAAAAAATGATTGATTTTCATTCTTAACTTCGTGAAATAATAATGCCCTTCTCCTTGGCTCACAGGTCTGGCACAGCAATGACTTTAGCAAGCCCCCTCCAAATAATCCTCAATGTGCCAATTTGTTCTTTTTTGCCATCAGGTTCCAGAGCAATACCTAACTGTGGATGAAGCCATCAGCACAGGCTGAATGTAAAGTCTGGAACATGCTGCACAGATGTCAAGAGAAAGCTGGGGATATTAGTGCTTAAAAGGATGCCAGCTCTCAGTAAACTGAAAGAAGGTGATTACAAACCAGCTTTAGAAATTACCATGGTTCTCACCCCCAGGCAGTAGCTAATCTCCTGAGAGCCCTAACTGGCTAAGCAGAGACACACCACCTCTGCTTCACCTTTTGTGGCTGCCCACTCCCCATTTCATTATCTATCTGCTCCCAGAGGAAGCACAACCTATGTGTTCTTCCTCCCTGGCTGGGCAGTTCTGCAAACAACTCCTCCAGTGGTTCACCCTTCTCCTGTTTTGCAGTCTCCCAACAGCAGCTGAGGACAGAGATCATGGGTACATTAATAAAGGACCAATTGTTCCACTTCATCTGGATCTGCTAGAACTACAGGCAAAGTTCTCTCAGAGAGTCTAGATAGTTCCCTCTCTGTTCCCCAAATACCTTCACATTTCATTTTGAGCAAGAAAATTAGATAAAAACTGAATAGTTCTAAGTTGGGTGAATTATGATAAGCAATATTTAGTTTAGTTTTAGCAAGAAATCAATAACTTTGTATCACACATTTATTATTTATTGTGTATCACACATTTGCTGTGAATTTATTTTCTTCAGTATTACAATAAAGAGGCATTTACTTTGGAAATCTCCCAAAATTGCCTTCTGATATAATTGTACGTTTGCCCTTTTTTCACAGATTCTTACTTCTGGTGATTCTACAGTCACCGTTTGGCAGCCTAAAGCTTTGTAAAGAAATGCTGAGAAATGCAGCTGGCATAGGTTAAAGTATTTTTTTCTCTCCTCCTAGATAAAACTTGCATAGAGAATATGGCTTTTATTCTTTCTTTTGTTGCAAGACTTCAGGGGACAACAACTGCACAAAACTTAGAAACTTCCTCATTGTGCAACTGACAGATTGTGGACATGGTCTTTCTCTATGTGTTTTCTAAACATTTTTATTTTAAAGCAGGTAAAGTCTCTGCACAGAAATAAATTTGTCACCTAATCAGTTCTAATGTTTGGATTTTTTTTTTCCTGTTATTACATGACCGTTTCCTTGTTCCCTGCAGAGGCTTTTAGAACAGTTTATGCCTATGTTTAAGAGAACCAAATTGTTCCATGAGCAGCAGCACTAATGATGCCTGGTTTCTCACAGGTCTGTGTTCTTTGTCCCTCTAATCCGCCCTGCTCTCTCAGCAGCCCTACCTTCCTTTGTGTGTCCTGTGCCACTCCCCTGCAAGGGGACAGGGGCGGCACGGTGGGGTTAGTCCAGGGCTGTATCCACGTGCAGATGGAAGGGCAGCCTTCCATCACAAGGAATCATACCACGCCCGAGCTCCCTTCTGCCTTCCCCTGGGGCTGGCGATGATTATTTCTCTCTTCCATTTCTCATGAAACTTGAGATTGTTTCCTCCCCCCTAAACACCGAGAAGGAAAAAGGAGGAGGTTAGCCTGTCAGCCGAATAGAAGCAGGCAGACAGACTGGTCACATAAGCTTCATTTTCATTAGGAAAAGCAGTACAAAATACATTGTAACCTGCAGGTTTTCTTCCAACGTTTTAAAAGTAGGAGGTGAAAGCATTGCTCTGATTCTTGCCCTTTAGGTTTCTTAACATTAATCTCAGTATTCTTTAATTCTGCTCTCGATTCCTCGGCGCAGCCCCTCAGCTTTCCCAGGGCCATCACTCTGCATTAGTTCTGGCACACCTGTGACAGACCTGCACATCCATCGCCTGCGACAGTTCCCAATGGAAACCCACCAAGGCACAGCAGGATACCCCAAGGGCAACCAGATCTAAGCTTCTGGATGGAATCCAGTGTGCAGGGATAACTCAGCTTCTCCAAAGCTATTGTTGGGTAACAACTGTGCTATTGCTAAGCAGTCCTTGAGGATTCATCCTGGGGTGCAGAGAGGACTCTCTAAATGAAGGAAATTGAAGTAACCACTGGAGGAGCTGCTACCATCACATGAGACTGCTTGACCAGGCCTTCACTACCAGTGGCTTGACAGTAGGCATTTGGTAGTACCCTTATCCATAACATACGTAAAAAACTGGTACTTTTTACTATGCTCTAATTTCTGAAAGGTCTCCATTTACTTACCTGTCTCCAAAACAAAGAGACCAGTGCAGCGGAAAAGTCTCCTGAGAGGATACTGTTCCCAGTGAAGCTGCATGTATCTCTCTAATCAGTCCACCTGCAAAGTACACTGTTCCCTGCTTGTTGAGAAAGGTCTGGTTGGACACAAGGAGCTGTGTGCTTATACACGCGCAAAACAATGCGCAGCCCATCTGCAAGGTGAAAAAAGAGATGAACTTATGGACATCTGCAGCAAGGGCACAGAAAGCTCTAAGTAAGGGCAAAGCAAAGTCAGAAAGCTTTTTAAAATAAAGAAATGTAAGGATAGTCTAGCTTTTGATTACCAACACTGCTCTTTCAAATAAAAACACATCAATAAAACTAGTGGGAAGCAGATGGATGGACTGGCTCTATTTCAGCAGAAACACTGACTATACCTGAATGACCTGCTCTTCCCCTTTCCTTCAGGGCCCTTTTGCACAACATCTGCTCATGAGTCTGAGAGCCTGGCGCTTCAAGGAGAAATGTTTTTATTTATGAATGACAGTATGATGATGTAGCTGTCCATAACAAGAGAGGACAGCAGTGTCAAAGTTTGGCTGTCCCTGGGTTGTTCCCCTAGAGTTGAGTACTCTGCCATGCACACTTAGAAAGCCACGGTTCCTTTATGTGCTGACCCAACTTGAATACTTGCATGGCTAAGGGGTAGAAGAGCTTCACTTGACTCGACGTAGCAATGCATCTCTCCCTTTGCCATCTCCTGGCACTTTCATCTCCTGCACACATCTCCTGGACAACCTTGCTCCGTGCTGAGGAGAAGGCTGGACTGCTGCTGGCACAAATACCATAAGCCGACATGAGGTGAAGTCCAAGTACCCAACTTCTGAGTGCTGCTGATCCCATTCTGGCACAGGCCCCCCTGTGTGACTCACCTCTTCTACCCCTCACTTACCTGGGAAACAGGGAATAAACTCCTCGTCCATACTGTGTGAGAACAAACACTTGAAATAGGGAAAGCACGAGTACTTCAGATCAACGTGAAATTTAATAATTCCTCATTCTTTGCTTTGCACATGGCAGTTGTCACAGCCCCAGATTTGAGCACTTTCAGCTCACACAATGTGCTCCTGCACCGCTATCTTTAATTGGCACTTTCCTGCCAAGCCTGTGTTTTGCATCGGACTTTTTCCACGTGAGAGCTGCCACGAACAAAGCATCCCACTGACCCACTTAACTCCCACGTGAAGGCACATGAAGCTTCGCTTCAGTCACCAAACAGAAAAGAAAAGACAAGAGCAGGTTTTGATTAAAGGGAAATGAGCAAATGGCTTCAAGGCCCATCGTGTGCACACGGGCACGTCTGCGAGTGTTCGCTCCCTGCAGACATTTGGCCACCCAAGGAGAATCATCCCGCACAAAGCAGGTAGTCCTCAGGCAGTGTGAATTGGGTTGGATTCGAGATTTCCCCTTGGCAGGAAGGTCCTGTGAGCCATGCGACATCCCCACAGGCTTCTTCCCCTGACCTGGAGTGACTGCCTCCAGGGAGGCAGGGAATGTTCATTCTCCCTGACCAAACATCAAGGAAGGTACCAATTAGTGTTAATTTTGGCATTCTTTGTTTTGTGACCAGAGCCTGAGCTGAAACCCCAAGGAAGTGAACACAGGCTACTGGCAACAGTTCTCCATGCTTTCTGAGCTGTGCTAGATTTAATGCAGTAGCCTGGAAGATCTCTGGTCTTACCAAGGCATGGGCACCAGGTCTCATATTTGCATCAGAGACTGTATTTTTCCTGGCTGCTGTCAGGCCTCTGGGAAGAGACATTTACAGGTCAAACTTATAATAGTCCCATTTTTGTCTTGCCCTTAAATTTACATGAAACACCATTTTGTCCCCATTTCCACTTCCCTCATAGTTTCCCATTTACACTGTTGCAAAGGGATTTACCTCTTCTTGTGCTTGTTCTCTATAGTCATCGCTGATATTACTTTATCATTTCTCCACCATCCAAACACAATTATGCTCATATCTCCTTTTTTTTTAATATACTTGCACATCACATGTGCACATACCTTACCAGCAGGGGTTCTTTCAATCTTTGAAAAACATTTCCTTTTTATCCAAATATTAAGCCAACTGGAAAGTGACACATCAAGGTTAGGAATGCAGTCAGCTCCTGACAAGGAAAAAATGCTGAGCTTTGCAAGAGAGGCTAAGTGGATTAAGATCCTTTTAAAGATTAGGTCACCCTTCACCCTAAATGCAGATTTCTACTGAAATTAATGGAAGCTCTTGCAGAATGCAATGAGAGGGCTGACATTTAATGGCAGCACAGGAAACAGCCCACCCAAACCCAACTGTCCAAATCACCAACTCCAAATGAGTCTTAACAACCAACTAGTTGATTCCGTACTATCTATTAACATGGCAGGATTTCATCTTGTAAAATTATGAGCTGATGGGGGAGAAAAGCTGAGGTAGTAGTTCTCAGGATAAAAACTGGGGCTGTGATTCATCTGATGTGGCTACACTGACATTATACCAACAGACAGGTTTGCATTAAAGGAATTCATGCTGCCTCTGAAACTAGTCCCTTGCACTTGCATAGCTCCTGCCAGACCAGTCACAAAGCTCCAGCAGCTCCAAACCTGGCATTTGTTTTTAAGGATACAGTTCAGCAGAATACACTTTAAGCATTGTCCTGTTAATACACCACAAACATCATGTCTTTGCGTGGGATAGCTGAAGGAAAACTTTATAGATTTGTCTTACATTGCCTCTGCCATCACCTCTGGGCAGATGAACCCAGCCCTCTTCTAACAGGCAGGCCTGCAAATGCAGCCCAGCACCTGAAAACCACACCAGGGCCCTTCCAGCTCTCATATCAACAGAAATAAAAATACTGCAGGTGACAAAGCAGCTTTGTTGCTGCTGCTGCACAGCTGGCACAGACCCTGCTCACTCCCCACCACAGGGCTGCCTTGTGTGAGAAACAGTAACTGAGCAAGCACAGCAGAGAGGCAAGTCCTGCCTTCACCCTCAGACTGCTGCAATGCTCTCAGCCTCGTGAAGCCACTCTGACAGAATAACTCTACTTCCCTGCTTGTTTTAAAAAAACCAATACACAAGCAAACTGGGAGTTTGTGCAAGCCCTTGTGGGAAACTGGCAGCAATGCCTCACTGCAGAGCAACCAGCCCCATTTCCAGGTCTGCACCTGCTCACCAAGGTTCCTCTCAGTCAGCACTGGAAAAACACACAGAAAAGAAGAGGGCTTTCCAAAGTCACTGTCATAAAAATGAGATTTATTAATTTCTTTCCTTCCTGTTCTATAAAACAACAAGTTTCAAATCCAGGCCAAGCCCCAGACTCCACGTGATGGATCAAATGGGCAGACAGGGAAAGGAAGCAACCCCAGTGCCTGTGGCTCACTGCAGACACCTACCTCACTGTCTTAAAGTCCTGCAGAGTTAGTCCTCACAGCTCTGCCTCTTTTCAACAACACATGTGAAGACAATTATAAACCAGCATTTTCTTCCCTGATCAGAGCCAAGACTTGTGTAGAAGCTTCTCTGTAGCTTTTCCTTTCCCAGCACAGGAGAGTCACATGGTTACTGGCCACAGACACGCAGGTGTGTAACTACTCCAGGCCTCCCAGGACAGCCAAGATCTCTGTTCCTGCCATATGCTTAATTAATGCTGGGTGGCAGAAGTGATGAGAGGCCTTGCTGCACCCTGCATGGAAGAAAGTGTTTCACTTTAGGAATTCTCACTGACACAGTTAACCACTTCCTCAGCTTGCTCTGACAGCTGCTGCCCTTGGGCAGGAAGGGATGTGCCTGCATTAGCAGTGCCAGCAGCAGCCTGGCCTCCCCACAGAATGGCCTCCCCACTGTTCCAGCAGCACCCTGGGGTGGTCCCCAGCATATCTCTGGCTAAGAAGTGCAGATTGTTGGTGCCTAGAGTTAGATGTTTCAAGAATTTGGAGTTTAGATTGCAAACTCAGGAAAAGAGGATGTGTTTGGACAACATCTTGAAAGGAGTCCGGTCCAAGAGGATTTGTGGATATTCCTGGAAAACACATAATGGAGAACACATTCACTGTACTTCTGTTACCTGCTCTCCCAGCTTTCACCTGCAGCACCCTGCCCAGGGCAGGGATGTGCACAGCACCTCACACAGCACAGCCCACCTCAGCCAGCTGCAGCGAACAGCAAAGTGTGAGCCAAACACGCCCGCACTCTGAAGGGAAAGCTGGGAGAGAGAGAATTTGCTGGAGCTCCCCTCTGCCTCACTGGTGCATTACGTGGAGAGGAGAGCATGTCACCCCTCAGAGCCATGCCCAAGTCCTCCCTTGCAGCTGTTTGCAGACAGGTTTTAGCCTTGCCCCCTGGGGCTGCAGCCATTTCCAAAGCCAGGTATGCAAGCCAACAGGCTTGGTACTGGCAAGAGCAAGTGTCACTTGCCCAGCCTGCTCTCCTCCTTCACTTGGCTCATGAGCAAGCACCAGCACTGGGAGTGTGATGGCAGCACACTCCTCATGCTCCGTGCAGCCTGGGCATCCCACAGCACATCTAACAGGCAAAACAAGTACGAAAACATAACACTGCCTCTTTACTTTTGAGCAGTCTAACCCTGCCACATTCACCAGTATCTTTTTCTTGAGAGGTGAGCATTGGTTTCATCATTCCTTTCTCCCCTCTATCTTGCAGCCAGTTCTGCTTTTCTCCCCCACCCTCCCTACCCCCCATTCTTCTTTTACTTCCAGTACTTCATGTGCCAGGAAATGGTGAACACTCTTAAACCCTGTTCCCTCCTGCAAAACAGAGAAATTGTAATAAATGAGCGTAAATTAGCAGCCTTGGCTAGCACCTAAGTTTCTCAAGCTTGAAAGCAGTAGTACATACATGAGTGTTCAGCAAAACAGCTCCACAAAGTCATTCATATCTGAAAGGCAGAGCACTTGCAAGTCATGACTTGAAACCATAGCCCCAACACTTGTAGCATCCCAGTAAAAACAACTTGGAGCCTGCCCTAAAATCAGTGGCCAGGAGGTTTGTGTTTGTCCAAGATGAACAAACAAATGACTGGAGAGATGAGAAATAAAAATCAGTGCAGGGACTGGGGCATAACTCATGACACAGCACATCTGTCCACTTGCTATGGAAACTATGTTTGGCAAGTATCAGGTGTCTGAATTTCTGCTTACGTACATCTCCCTGGACAGCAGTATATTAATAACACAGGCAGCCTAAAAACAGAAACTATCACCAAGAAAAGCTGCCCTTCTGCTGAGAGTTCCTTGCTGTAGCCTGGTATTGTTGTGCTTTCCTCAAACAACACAGACTTTTGCTTCCTTGCTCTTCAGAATTGCCATCTTAGCTGATCTCAATTGAAGGAAGATGAACAAACAAAAGGAAGGGAAAGGAAAATTAGAGCAGGAAGCAACCCTTATTGTAAGCACAGTTTTCTTGAACGTCTTCCCATCAAGGCTCGCACTGCTGTGTGACTGGAGAGCCAGCAGCAGCCAGGATTTTAGCTTAAAGGCACAAACCTTTCCAAGAGACCTGCAGAAGCCAAAGTCCCTCATGCAGGGGACATGCAGGAGCTCATGCAGCCAGACAGGACGGGCCTGGCACTGCAAGCAGCATGAGAAGGAGCCACTGAGTCAAACATGGAAGAAAGCAGCAAGTGGACACAGGCAGGGGCAGAAGACTGGGCACAGAGAGGAGCACAGCAACAGAAGCAGAGTGGGAAGAAAGCAACTACAGGTTCCAAATGCAGGCCAAGGCATTGGAATGGGAAGCACAGGAATGGAGATGCTCAGGCTTTGGGGAACATGGAACTGCACCAGAGAAGTTACTCTAGATAAACAAAGTTTCCTTAAGAGCAGCTTTAACTCGGCAGCCTAGGAAGGAGCACTTGTGGCAGCACCACAGAAATGGGCATTTTTGTTTAAGATCAGAATCAGGTTTCTCATGTATTCTCAAGCCGTGTTAGAGACGCGTGAGTCACACCAATGCAGCCGCTCACTCCACTCCACTCCGCCTGGAGAGGCGGGTTTCCTTACAAACCCAGGCACCCTCGTGCTGCGGCATGTCCACACAGCTGAGTCGTGCTGCCCCCGCCCGGTGTCAGGAGATTCAGCTCCCACCAGGAGAAATGCAGCCACATTTCTGGTTCATCCCGGCCCAACAGCCATCCTTATGTGCCCAACACAAAGTCAGGAACATGGACTTCAAAAGAGAACGGTCTTTTCTCGGCAGATGTATTTTGCTTCTTTTCTGCTGCTCTCTGCTGTATGACGTCAAGGTAGAAGTTTTTGCAGAGCTGCACATCAGATACAAACAGATAAGCAATTTCTGTCAACCATTGTGATCATGTGTATCTCAAACCTTGGCTGAGCATTTCCCACCGGTTTGGGGTGCAAGCACTGCCTGTTTCTCATCAAACAACACACAGGGAAGCAAGCCTGCAGATGGACACAGCAACACTTCCACTAAAAGGCAAGGACTGTCCGTCACCACTGGGCTGGTGAAGAGATTCCCCTGACCTGCCCAAGGTGACAAGCATTTGATACAGAGATGCACTCACCCAATTGGCTTCCTCAACAAAGGAGAATGATCTAATCTGAGTCACCAAGACAATGTCATTATGATCCCCTGATTATTCCAGTGATCAGGACAGATAGATCAGAATCAGCACGGCCAATCAGCAAAGTTTAGATTAATTTTTCTCTGCCAGGACTTCAAGTCTTAAAATAGCCAAGAAATTAGTGCCAGCCACCTACCTAGCTGGTTATTATCACCTGGGCTTTCCTCTGAAATCTTCTGCCAAGCCTGGCCAGCAGCCAGTAGCATTAGTCTTTAATCCCAGACAACAAAAGATGAAGACTAAGTATGTGCACAGAACCCAAAATGGTATTTCTACAGATCTCAGACTTGCATTAAAATCTAAATTCTAACAGCACAGTCAAACTGCCTGTTCAAACAGGACTGGTGTGCTGGTTTAGCACTGGATATCTGCCATCTGCAGTGACAAGCTAGTTGGAACAAGAATGAATCTTAAGGCACTATAAAAAGCTACGCTCAGTTCTCTGAACCCATACTACTGCTAACCAAAACCTGCCTTTGCACTCCTGGTTATTACAGTATTTCAATGTGCTTATCACCCCCTGGAGCAGAAGATACCCTTGTTTCATGCAGGCAGTGAAACTAAAATGCAGTGACAAAGGACAACAGAACTGCCAGTAGAACCCAGACTGCTCTGATTATTGGTGCATCTTCTCGAGAACCTCAATTGCAGTCAGTCTATGAGAACACACACAAAACACAGACATTCAGTTAAACAGAAGAACCATTACCAAGAGCCAAGAAAGTTGAAAAATGGTAAATTTTTTAATAACCTGTCATTAATTATAAATTTAAGATACAGTTGCTTGCAGTAACAAGCTCTGAATGGACAGCCTCACATTTTCTTTCCAAAAAATGAGTTACAAAATTAACTGAAGATTTTGGCACGACTGTAGCTGTGTCACAGCACGGGCACTTGTGAGGACAAAGTCAAGAAAATCTTCACAGGCAGAGGAAGACCATAGGTCCCTTGATAGCTAAACCAGAGGGAGAGGATTTGTGAACAGAGTCCTTGCCTAAGAAAAACTGAACCAGCCTAGGCAGGATGAACCAAGCCAAGGCAGCAGATCCAGTAGAAGCTCCACCTCAATAGTTTTTAAGTTGAGAAAATACGGCTACAGCCACAAAATTTTAAGTCTGTTTCTGTTTCTTCAGGCTTGGTCTTTGCCTTGGCTGCGTCTTTGGTCTCTGCACAGCATTCTGAACACTGGCAGAGGGAAGCCTGAGAGTTACTTCATCGTCCTCTGTGTCATCATCCACCTGAGCAGCCTTCCGACGCTCGAGCACTGCTGGAGTACAGACTGGAGTAGGATCCTGAAGAGATCAGAAAAACAGGGTTCACTGCAAAGCCATCTGTCAGAGAAAGTTGTCACTGCCCCTGTGTTACCACAAGACAGCTCAGCCCAGCTCTCCTTCAGAAAATTGTTTTTGTTTTATAACTAGCTACTTTTGTAGACATTATTTCTGTGGAGAGAAATGTCACCTTCAAAGAAGTGTATGTGAAAGGCAAATGGAAATTAATTCACATTTTCTAACATGTTGTAATGCACATTTGCTTTCTAAACTTCCTATTTCCCAACTCAAAGCATCAAGAAAGTCAAGTGGAAGAGAATCAGGGCAACGAGGCGGGGGTTGGGGAAGTATATTTGAGACTGGCATACAGAAATACCACATTCAAGTTCACAGCAGAGCTGAAACATCCCAGCTTCACTACCTCAGTAAGTCCTCAGAACTCAGATGACAGAATGTATTAGTTATCCTGTCTTCCTCACAACCAGCCGTGCCCCAATTATCACAAGTAAATCCAGTAATAATAAAAATCCCCAAACAAACCCCCCCCCCAACTCACAACAGTGATGAAACAGAACAGAAATGTTAATGCCTTACAGACATTTTAGACCATCAGTATCCCAAATCTCAGTCCTGATGACCTGATGACCTCAACTTCCCTTTCATCCTACTGCTACCTTTCCCTGGCATTTGTTTCCAAAACACCAAATACCATGCCTGGAAAGCATGGGGTAGGAGGAACAGCACAGTATGGAAATGGGGACAGACAGCACTAGACTGTATTAACAGTTCTACTTCCTTTTTTATCCAAACAGGCTGGCACTGTAACATGGCCCAACAGAAGGATTCCATCAAGGAGATCATGTCATCTCAGTTTAAAGCACAGGTGCAGGGGGTGTACAGGTGCCTGTCCCCAGCACCGTGCATTCCCTAGCCTCAAGGGAGTGCTGAACAGCAGAGGCTGACAGTAGACACACCGAGAGACTGGCACTGCTGGTTACAACGTGCTGAGCAGAAGCCTTTGCTGCTGAATGGTCCCACAGGAGAAAGAACCACAAGGATTCAATCCCCCTCCCCCATTCAAGAGTGTTAATACATCTCAAAGGAGCTACTTCTGGCACAAACATCTCTCAAGCAAACAATGTCAAGGGTTTTTTTGTGTTGAAATCAGTATGAAGGTGCCAGCTGAACCCTTTAAACATCTGCCCCAGTGTGAATAGTGGTACTGGACACCACCACGACTGATCCGTCTTACCTGACTGCTCAAAGAAACATTCAGTTTTGATTTCTTGGATGTTTTAACTTTTTTTCTCTTTTTGGAAAGAGCCTGTGCAGCCTAGGAAACAAGACAGATCAGGTGGATCACTACATGCTTGTGTGAAGATGCCAACATTTAACAGTTCACAGGTTCCTTTGTTTCATAACTACAAAGTCTTTGCTACAGCAAATAGGTTTAAAGTAATAAACTGACTGACACAGAGGTGATCTAGTTTGAATAAAAACACCCAAAGCAACACAAGAAAAGGTGCTACTGTGCATTTTAAAATAAATGCACATTAAACAGCATTAATTGCTTACATCTCAAGTACTTGACCCAAGCACTCTGCAGAGGAGGAACATGCAGGGGCTGTGGATGGAAGTTCTGGTCTTGGGACCTGCCTTCAAACGCCCACCCTGCCAAAGCCTCCCACAGGGCTCAGGCAAAGCCCCTCGCTCTTTGGTGATCTGCACTCCAGCATTAAACCACAGAATATCCAACTGCTTGTACCAACAGAAGAAAAGGAACATCTCCCCTTTGCTGTTGCTCATTTACTTCTTTACAGGCACATGAAGTGCAGCCCAGCAACAACATCAGGCTGCATTCCTGGAGCTTCTACACAGTTCCTAACACATGAGCCTCCCTGGGGCTCCAGTGCTTTTGCCAGTTCCACACAAAACACGTGATTTCCGTGTATTCAGCACAACCCTAGAAACACATCTTGCCTAACACATTCATCGAAACAATGCCAAACTTACAAATCCTGGGAAGTCATACTCGAGGCCCTTTTCAGCCAGCTTCTTCCGTAAAAGCCTCTCCTTCCGCAGCAGGCGCTTTGTCATCCTGGCTTTCTCCACGAGGGAGCGGACCCTGTTGTACCGCCGGACAGCCGGCTGAGAAGGCTTCCGAAAGATCTTGTCACAGTCTTTGAAGAGGTTTTCATGGACCTTTTCAGGAGGTATGAACTGGCCTGTACCACACACAGGACATGGAGTTACAGCAGAGCTCCCCTTCCCACCAGGGGTACTCACACAACACCATTCATGGCTACAACACCGTGCTGGTGTAGCGAGTTAGGAACACAGAAAAGGTCACTGGATCCTCAGCCAGTAAGAGAAATGGATGGATGGATGGAACACTTTAATAGTTTCACCCAGAAAGATCAGCGAAAATAAGTTTTATAACAAGACGTAACCCATAATCCTTTACAAAGAAAGTTGTACTGTCACCATGTCAGAGAAACTCATCGATTTCATCAATCTTTTAATCCAAAAAGCCCCTTATGTGAAACCTTACAGACAACAGCTGCAGAAGGTACAAATGCCAAGGAGTTTCCACATGAAAGGAACTCTATGTTTGTCTCTACACCAAACCCAACCATATCCTGAGATTTCATGCTACATAATCACACTAAGAGCAATATCAGCCCCTCAAAAAACCAGCAGTAGTGACCAAAAGGCTGCTGAGCATGTTCTTTACGCATGACGAAAAGCTCAGCCCCACAGAAGATACTTTTGGGACAAAACTTCATTAAAAAACCCCTAAGATTCTATGCACAGTCAAAAAACATAACTGAAGTAACTGCAAGTTTCCTTTGCCTGCTTGAGGACTCATAATTCAGCCTATACTTACACTTCAGCAGTCTCTCAGAAAACAGGTAGTTGTTCATTGTGTCTGCAACAATCTTGGCCACATCATCAGACTCAAACTCCATAAATGCATAGCCTTTGCTGCCTCCAGTCTGTGAGTGACAAGAGAGAAACCTGAAACAATGCTTTGGTACCTGAAGAGCTCTATTAAAATTACTTTATTCTTCCGAAGTCATAGCCCACTCTCAGCTAACCACACATAATTTCAGAAAGTTCACTGAAATTGTGAAAATCACCAGATTTAGTCCTAAACTGGTATGATGTTATTTGTAAAATACATATTTGCACACAAAACAGACTGCTCACCAGTATATATACTTGTTAAAAACACAAAGCTGCCCTGCTTGGCTGCTGTTCTACGTTTATACAGTAGTACTATAATGTGACAGCAAACCCAGAAACGAGAAGAAATTAGATTTACCGAACACAAACCAGCAAGTAAGTTAAAACAGAATCGTGGCACTTCACGTTGTACCTTAAACTGGCGCACTCCGGCACTTCCCACTGGAGTGAATTTACTTACGGAAGAAAGGACCATAAGTGCCGTGACCCGGCCGCCTCGCAGTCGGAGACAGCCCCCGGCCCTGCCGGTCCGTCCGGGCACGGTTCCACCGCGTCCCACTCGGGGCTCCCGAGGGCCTCAGGGCGCTGCGGCCTCCGCGCGTTCCCAGGGCCTTTGTTGGGCAAGGGGGGAGCCCCAGAGGTGGCGGAGACCGCCCAGCCCGGCATCAGGCAGCCGGCTGCGAGCGCTCCGCCCCATTCCGGTACTGCACCGGGGCCGCTCCTCACCTTCTTACTCCTGGAGAGCCGCAGCCGCGTCACCGTCCCGAACTGCCCGAAGTACTCACGCAGTTGCGGCTCGCAGAGGCCCCGCGGGAGATGCCCGACGAACACCACGCCCGGCGTCAGCTCCTCCTGCGGGCACAGAGCGACCGGTCAGCCCGGGCCGGGACTCGCCGCCCCACTGCCGCCCCCCCCGGGCCGCCCCGCTCACCTTGGCCGCTCGTTTGGTGCGGGCCCGCTGCACCTTCTGCTGGAACTGGCGCTGCAGCCGCGGCTCCAGCGCCAGGAGCGGCGCTGCCTTCACGGCCGTGGTGGACTCAGGCGCCTCCGCCGCCATGGTCGCCTCTGCCGCCATGCTGCCTCCGCGCGGCCGCCGGAAGCGCGTCGCTGCCCCGCGCCGGCGCCGCGCGGCCAGACGCCGTCTCCCAGCAACGGGGCGGAGGGGCCCTCACGCAGCCCCACTGGGCCCGGCCTCCCCGCACCGGAGGCCGGCCTGAAACACAACCGGGGTGACAAACTCCTGCCCTGGGAGCGACCACCTGCCCCCCCGGGGCGATCAGCCCTCTCGGGNGAAGGTGGTGCAGGCGCTGGAGCAGACGGCGCGGGAGATCCTGACGCTGCTGCAGGGCGTGCACCAGGGGCCCGGCTTCCAGCACAGTGAGTCCCGCGCCACCGTCCCCGGGCAGCGGGGAACAGCTGTGGGGCAGGAGTACCCCTCGGAGCACACAGGTCCTCTGTACCGGGGACGCTTTTCCAGGTTTCAGTTTCTCCCGGAGCGTCCAGCGTGGGCTTCCAGGAGGCTGCTGGGAAGAGGAGGGCGCAGCTAGGAGGTTTCAAGCCAGACAAGTAGTAAAGCTGCCATTCAGCTTTAAGGAACGCCGTTCTGTCCCTTTCTGCCCTCCCTAGCGTGGTGCTTTTCTGTCTCGGCGCAGAGCAGTGTGTTCTTTTCCAGATGTTCACGTTCTGGGCTGCTGAGTTGTCTTTTAGGTCTCCCTGTAAGAGGCTTGCACATAGATTGTTCTATCATCACTTGTTGGGCCTTTGTGTCAGTGTCCCCGTCCCATCTCTTCACCCCACACCCCAAAAAGCTGTGGTCCTGCGTGCTCAGGGGGTATTCAGGATGGACTGGGATGGGGGGAACACACATCAATCTGTACAAAACAGATTATCTGTGTGTGTATAAAATCTGCTTAATTCAGCAGAATGTAAAAGGAATTTGCAAAGGCTGAAAAAGCAGGACCTGCCCTTGATGTCTGTTTGAGCGACAGCAGGAATTGTTCTGCAGCTTTGGAGGTTTGGGTTGTCGCCAGCCTGGTTCCAGGCTTCTGAGGTGGACAGAATGTTTCTGGGCCAGCCCGTTTCCTCCAGGCCACGAGGCCCAGATGTCAGATGTGCTCTTTCTGCTTCCTCATTTCTCAGCCTACTGGTGAAACTACTGGAATAAACTTAAATATGTCACTTAAGAGCTGGGGTTTTTCCAGTCAATGTCTTATGAGAAGAAGCAACCATTGTGACTTTGCTGGAAACTCTTGAAAGGAATTTGTGCAGGCCACCCTGCAGGGGAATAGAACAAGCCTCCCCAGGTGCTGTTTTACTCACGTGCAGAGCTGACTGGTTGTTTTCAGCCTGAAGAGGTTCCCCTGCACAGTGGGGCTGGAGCTGGAGGCCTGGGGTTCCTCTGGCCTCGGAGAGGGTCTGTGTTAGCAATGAGCAACACCTGAGGTTTGACCTGTGTGGGCAAGTGCAAGTTCCATCTGCTTGGGAAACCTGGTAGTGCTGGAGATGAGAGCTGCTGAGTAGTTATCTACACAAGCAGACACTCAGTTTTCTAACCTGGGAAAGTCACTGGTCACTGTGTGGNCGGCGCGGCGCGGTCAGGCGGTGCGTGGGGCAGCCGCGCGCCAGCGGCACGGAAGGCCCCGTGGGCGGGAAGCGGCGGCACCATGTCGGTGAGCGAGATGTTCGCGGCGCTGCAGGGAGCGCTCGGCCAGGACCAGGACATCCGAGAGGTGCCGGGGCGGGCGGGACGGGAACGGGCACGGGAGGGGACGGGACGGGACGGGGCGGGGCGGGGCGGTGCCTCGGCTGACGGCGCGCTGTGCCCGCAGGAGATCCGGAAGGTGGTGCAGGCGCTGGAGCAGACGGCGCGGGAGATCCTGACGCTGCTGCAGGGCGTGCACCAGGGGCCCGGCTTCCAGCACAGTGAGTCCCGCGCCACCGTCCCCGGGCAGCGGGGAACAGCTGTGGGGCAGGAGTACCCCTCGGAGCACACAGGTCCTCTGTACCGGGGACGCTTTTCCAGGTTTCAGTTTCTCCCGGAGCGTCCAGCGTGGGCTTCCAGGAGGCTGCTGGGAAGAGGAGGGCGCAGCTAGGAGGTTTCAAGCCAGACAAGTAGTAAAGCTGCCATTCAGCTTTAAGGAACGCCGTTCTGTCCCTTTCTGCCCTCCCTAGCGTGGTGCTTTTCTGTCTCGGCGCAGAGCAGTGTGTTCTTTTCCAGATGTTCACGTTCTGGGCTGCTGAGTTGTCTTTTAGGTCTCCCTGTAAGAGGCTTGCACATAGATTGTTCTATCATCACTTGTTGGGCCTTTGTGTCAGTGTCCCCGTCCCATCTCTTCACCCCACACCCCAAAAAGCTGTGGTCCTGCGTGCTCAGGGGGTATTCAGGATGGACTGGGATGGGGGGAACACACATCAATCTGTACAAAACAGATTATCTGTGTGTGTATAAAATCTGCTTAATTCAGCAGAATGTAAAAGGAATTTGCAAAGGCTGAAAAAGCAGGACCTGCCCTTGATGTCTGTTTGAGCGACAGCAGGAATTGTTCTGCAGCTTTGGAGGTTTGGGTTGTCGCCAGCCTGGTTCCAGGCTTCTGAGGTGGACAGAATGTTTCTGGGCCAGCCCGTTTCCTCCAGGCCACGAGAGCAGCTCTGCAGGCCCAGATGTCAGATGTGCTCTTTCTGCTTCCTCATTTCTCAGCCTACTGGTGAAACTACTGGAATAAACTTAAATATGTCACTTAAGAGCTGGGGTTTTTCCAGTCAATGTCTTATGAGAAGAAGCAACCATTGTGACTTTGCTGGAAACTCTTGAAAGGAATTTGTGCAGGCCACCCTGCAGGGGAATAGAACAAGCCTCCCCAGGTGCTGTTTTACTCACGTGCAGAGCTGACTGGTTGTTTTCAGCCTGAAGAGGTTCCCCTGCACAGTGGGGCTGGAGCTGGAGGCCTGGGGTTCCTCTGGCCTCGGAGAGGGTCTGTGTTAGCAATGAGCAACACCTGAGGTTTGACCTGTGTGGGCAAGTGCAAGTTCCATCTGCTTGGGAAACCTGGTAGTGCTGGAGATGAGAGCTGCTGAGTAGTTATCTACACAAGCAGACACTCAGTTTTCTAACCTGGGAAAGTCACTGGTCACTGTGTGGGTAACAACTTCAGAGTCATTTTCAAGCATTTAATAGTAGAGGCCCATGTTCAACTTGTTGTATTTTCACTTCATTTTTAATTCCTGGAGAGAGCTGGTCCTGGAACTTGAGGAGTAGGAGAAGAGATTTGGAATAGTTAAAGAAAAATAAAAGAACAAAACCAGCTAATAATGCAAAACAAACCAACCAGCCAAAAAAACACTCCAAACAAAAACCCCAAAGCCTCATCTTATAATTCTTGCAAAAATAATGAGTTTCTGCTTAATAGATCAGGAGTTAACTTGTGATAACAGACCTTTGAATTTGTCATCAACTTGTATTTACAAGCATAGTAAAGAAAGTTAAGAAATGTTTAGATTAATAAAGGTTTAAAGCAGAATAATATAGTGCAAATTAACAGAAGCATTGTTGGGTGATAAATAGCACCTGTCAGTTGTCACATATTCAGACTACACTTTGATAATGGTTTTAGTTCTGCAGTGTAGTATCTTAAATGTCTGTTTGGGCTCCTACAGCATCTCATTGTTTGATTCAGTACAGCATTTTTTCTAAGAAACTAGAATGATTCTTCCTTAGTAGATTAAAAGGGGATAAACTGACTCCTGTAACTATGAAAGGATTTTTCTCATTGCAACAGAGTTCTGGCTGTACTTTGCAACATGAAGATTTCTTTGGCTTTATACTTATTTATTCCAAGATGTAGGGGAAACTTTTAACACTATTAATAAGCTATATTGAACTAGAAAGATATTAAATGAAAATAAACTACATAATTTAATAATAAAAAGGTAAAAATACTGTTAATTACTTCAAGTTCACAGGTGACAGAGTAACAGCTGTAGCTGTATTGTCCTGAATTGCAGCTGAAGCTGGTGCAGCTCCAGCAGAAGCTGTTCTGCCAGTTGTTCCCCTCCCCTTGTGCCAGCATAAGTGGGAGATGATTTACTTTTTCCTGCAGCCTCCTGGTTGATCCTTTGTTTATTCCTGCATCCTCAGTTGAGGGAGTGATGAAAACTCAAGGAGACAAGAGAGAGCCAGTGGGAACAGGGAAAGGGTTTGCTCTGGGCTGAGCAATCTGTACTACCAGAGAGAAGGGAAGGGGGTGGGGTGAGCTCTGTTAGTAGAACCATGGGATAGTTGGAAGTTCAATGGAGGACAGCTTCTCATACCAGGCATCTTTTAAAATGTCATCTTGCGCAGGCTTCCTTGGCTCCTTGTCCCAAATGGAGTTGGAGAACTGCTGAGAAGGCTGGGCAGGGCAGTGTGTGCTGCATCCTGCTGTTGTCCAGCACCAGTTGGGGTGTGACAGGTGGGGCCTCTGGCGCCTGAGAGCCAACTCAGTGTCTTTGCTCTCGCAACAGCAGAACATCAGAGGTGATACCTGAGGATGTGTAAGGATGATTTGAATTTGGGAGTTGTATGTGTGTCACTGGGCATTGTCTGAGCCTTTACAGTTAGGATTGTTTGTTTTTGTCACAGGTTCCTTTGGCGGAAGCCGAATGCGAATGCGTTCCTTACTCTGTCCTCCCAGCTATGTGGTAGCTCACACGACTGAGGCAACTCTGTAGCTCTCAGAGAGCTTCACACAGCTCTTTCATCCTGGCTGCCACATGGAGCACTCCCACATTCTGTTTCCTGAAGCTTGCATTTTTTGCATGTCATTCTCCCTCCCTTCGTTTTTTAAACAGAAATTATGTTTTGTTAAGTGAAAGATGTTTTATAATTGCACTTAAGTGTCTTGTTTGGTAAAAACCATCACAGCTTTTAGATCTAGGTTTTATGAATAATCCTGGCTTCTGCATGTGAAGATGCAGGAGAGCCTGTTGGGTTGATCCGTGGCCTCTTTTGGCTCATGACCAGGATTTGTGAGAGGCTGCAGTGAAGCTGTGGTTTGAGCCCTTTGGTCGGTCGCTGGCACTGCGGGTGCGGCGGGGCTGTAACTCTGTTGGCAAACGGGAGGTGGCAGTGGCTGCTACAGGAACAAGAGATCATTGCTCTGCAGAGCTGTAACACGGGACAGGCTGAAACCCAGGCTCTGCAAATACATCGAAAAAAGCAGGAAATGCAGTTTCCTCAAGGGATGATGTTGCACCTCATGTAACCAAACTGATGGATTAGAATAACACAGGATAAGATTTTAATACGGAGAAAGAAAAGTTGCTTTTCCTTTGACTGTGAGAGTTGTCTGGCAGCAGTGCTCAGTGTGTGTGCGTTTCCTTTGGGGCCAGCTGCTGTGTGCAGCGCTGTTCCATTGCTTGGGATCTGGCTGTTGCTGGGACATCTTGGCTCAAGTTCAAAACAAAGGCCCAGAGCAGATCAGAGTGCCTGGAATTCCAGAGTCTTTCTGCTTTACTTCTGTGGCTCATGGTGTGACCAGGAATACTTCTCGGATTGATTCCAAGTGTCAGTAGCCAATCTTGGACAAGAAAGAAGTGTAAATAGCGCTGTCTACATTGGAAAATTCTGTTTACAAACCCCTGTTGCCTGTCAAATATCCATTTCCTGAATGTATTCATTCCCTGAATGCTGTGCTGTTTCTTTTTCAGTCCCAAAGAAGTGTCAGAAGGCTCGTGAGCACTTTGGCACAGTGAGGACACAGATGGAGTCTCTGAAGACCAAGTTTCCTGCTGATCAGTATTACAGGTATGCAGGATCATACACAGCCAGACACAGATATATATGGGAATTGCTTGGGCATTTGGCATCATTGCTTTGGAATAATGACATAAAGGTTTATGGGCTGAATGCTTCTTTCTCTTTGGAAAGTAAATCATGGTCGACAAGTGTGAGGGTTTATCAGCATAGATAAAAAGTGCTTTTGCTCAAACACTGTAACTTTTCACTAAAAATACTCACTATTGAATTATTTTTCTAAAAACTTTCTTAAAATGGTAAAAGGGAAGCTTAAAGTTGGTGTTCTGCTGGAGCTGCCCTTGTATCTGGGAGCAGGGCATTTGCTGCTCCATTAATTTCAGTTAAGTTGTTCGGTTTGGGACGTTTCTGGAAGCAGAGCTCTAAATCTGTCATGAAATGGCTGTTTGGTTCTGCAGACACTAAATGAAGTTGTCACCTTTGTGTTCTGTTGCTGCCAGAAGGGGACAGTGCCTGGAAAGAGCATTTCAAGGAACAGGAATTATGTCAGCTCAGATCTGCTGAGGGAAGGTGGGAGGGAAAGCCCTGACTGTCTGTGGGCAACACAACCTGGAGAACCGTGGGAGCTGAGAAGCTGTGTGAGAGTGGCGAGCAAATGTTAGCCTCCGGCCTGGTAACATGGGTGTGGAGTTCTGGAGTATCAGGGAGATGCCTTTTAGCTGGTGTCATTTTGATAAACCAAAAATACTGCAAAATGCACTGTGGAAAGGCAGAAAAGAACACACACACGTGACGTGTGCTTGTTGCCTAACGCTCCAGTAATGAACATTAATTATTTATACCCTGACCCAGTGTTTCTTCTGCAGGTTTCATGAGCACTGGAGGTTTGTGCTGCAGCGGCTGGTGTTCCTGGCAGCATTCGTAGTCTACTTGGAGTCAGAGACATTAGTGACCCGAGAAGCTGTTGCAGAAATACTTGGGAGTAAGTTAATGTTGTAGCTGAAGAGAAAAAGCTTGTGACCTTAGACATTTTAGCTTTCAGAGGTACACAGAAACAGCAGAACTTCATTTCTTCCAGAGAAATCAGTTCCAGAGTTCATCTGGTATTTGATTTCATTATATAAACAAAAAATTCTCAGAAGATGGAAATGGCAAACCTAATGTTAACGAAAGTATTTATTCATTAATAAATTCTGCATCAATGAAGGTCATTCATTCAAAGTGTGTAAATGCACCAAAAGAATAACACAAAGATGAGAGCTTATTTCTCTAACTTCTTGCATTTGGTATTTTAAAAGTGTGTAAAACATTAAATTCTTTGTCATAAAAGAATTGTATCTTCACAGAGCAAAACATTCAAAAAAAGTAAGGAAAATACAGCCTGTATATAGATGTAAATCGAGTTACCCTGTTGGATGTACAGTTGAGGATGTACAAGATGCTGAATCAAGAACTGAGGAGAGGCTGTAATTACATCACATACAGGAAAAGGCTGACTTTTATTTTGTACTAATATTTCATAAATTTGATATTTCAAATTAGGTCCAGTAAACAAATGCAATTTAGGGTGGCTGGGTTTGCTCATGCTCAGCACCACCTCATCACTGCTCTGTTTTTGTCTCAGTTGAAGCTGATCGAGAACGGGGCTTTCACCTGGACATTGAAGATTATCTTTCTGGTGTATTAACTCTGGCCAGTGAGCTGGTAAGAAAGATATTCGTGCATGTATTTGGTTTGAAACTGACCTTAAAAACACGCTTCTCTGCGTGTTCCTCAGTGATACTTTTAAGATTTAAACTAGTCATTGGACTGAAAATGCAGAACTATGGTCAGCAAAAAGGTAGATCTAAGTACAAATAATCTGACTGCCTGGAACACAAGTGCTTCATTTGGCACAGTAACTGATGGACAGTGCTGTGATGTGGGTGGGTGCTGTGCAGACATTCTCTGGTGTATTCTCTCGCAGGCCAGGCTGGCAGTGAACAGTGTCACAGCTGGGGACTATTCTCGCCCTCTCCGCATCTCAACCTTTATCAATGAGCTGGATTCTGGCTTCCGCCTCCTCAACCTGAAGAATGACTCCCTGAGGAAACGCTATGATGGCCTGAAGTACGATGTCAAGAAAATTGAGGAAGTGGTTTACGACTTGTCGATCAGAGGACTCAATAAGGAGGCAACAGTTGGTGGAGGAGGGGAGAAGTGAAGGATGCTCGTTTGAACAGCATCATCGATTACCTCAGATGGTTGCCAATTTAGGAAGTACCTAGAGAAGCCTTCCTACAGTAGTTTAGAAGAACTGCAGCTCAAAGCTGCTCTCTATTTTCTTACAAAAGGTGTAGAACAGGTGTTAGATGTTTTGTAAAATCATGTCTAGATTAGGACAGGAAACTGTTGCCAGTGGAATTCCTCTGTCAAACACACGGTGCTGTTCTCTGCACAGCAGCAATAGTAGTCAGTAACTCCCATGAGCTGAGATTCCCATTAGTTCTGTAGTGTTCTTCCCTGCTCTGACAGGGAAATGCTGTGGCTGTCTCTGCTCACACACCCTCAGAGATGTGTGCACAGCACACAGCTCAGTGGAGACACGTGGGATCTTTTAAGAAACACAGTGTGTAAATATCGACTTTTTTTTAAGACATTGATTTTTTTTTTTTGNTTTTTGCTTTCCACAAAGATTTCAGTTACCAGGGACAGCAAGGTTTTCTTAGACACCTGCTTTCTCTGGTGTTTGTTTTACTGGCATGAGTAAATGCAGTTTTAAATTATGATTTGCCTTGAGAACTCAGTGTAACCAATTTTTATGTTTTTTTAACTTCCAAGTTTTCTGAATAGAGAAGTGTAAATTGCAAAACTGCAGGTGGTGTCTGAGTNTTAAGAAACACAGTGTGTAAATATCGACTTTTTTTTAAGACATTGATTTTTTTTTTTTGCCTTTTTGTTTCTTAAATTTTCACTTATGTGTGTTGAACAAATTTGAATAGCTGTTTATGAACCAGATCTCTTTTTTGATGGTTTCTGTTAATGTATCCCCTGTAATTGCAAAATTAGTGAAAATACTCCTGAGAATTCCTCCATTGGAACTGGTGTCTTGCAGCCTGGCATATCTCCTGCTCCCTCCCTCCCTCCCTCCCTTTGTCTCTCTGTCTCTCTGTCTCTCTGTCTCTCTGTCTGTCTCTCTGTCTCATATTTTTTTGGTTTCCACAAAGATTTCAGTTACCAGGGACAGCAAGGTTTTCTTAGACACCTGCTTTCTCTGGTGTTTGTTTTACTGGCATGAGTAAATGCAGTTTTAAATTATGATTTGCCTTGAGAACTCAGTGTAACCAATTTTTATGTTTTTTTAACTTCCAAGTTTTCTGAATAGAGAAGTGTAAATTGAAAAACTGCAGGTGGTGTCTGAGTTGTAACAAGCTGTACAGGCCACAACTACACCTGTGTCCTGGGATTAAAAAAATACCACACACAACTATAGTTTGTGTAGTAAATGCTTGTATCTCGAGAAACAGGGAACTTACTACTTCCAGGTAATTTTATGTGAGATGTTTGCAAACACCAACAGCCTCTTTCATGTGTGTAAGTGGACAGACTCATGCCTCCCCATGTGCTTGTTCTCTTGTCCTAAATGACTTTGAGTTGTGCCATTCTCCCACTTCTGGTGGTGCAGGAGGGTTAAGGAGAACAGCTGACTTCTTCAGGAGGAGGAGGAATACTTCAGAGGATGAATGGGAACAGTCAAAGTTTATGTGGGGTTTATTGGTGTTTTGGTTTCTTAGTGAAGATTTACCACTGTTTGAATTAGGGAGTTGTTTTGTTTATTGGAAGAAAATGGTTTCTTGGTTATTATGGCCAATAAAAGCTGTTCTTTGATTTTGGTCACTTGGTACCTCTGCCTGTTGTCTGATCATCTGCTGTTATTTGCTTCCCTTGCTGGGAGCCTGTTCTGAAATACCAGCATTTCAGTTCATCCTTCAGCTGTCTTTGGACAAAAATGGAGTTCCTCCCCTTGGCTGTAGCTGTTCAGTGGCGCACTCCTAACACTGCCAAGTGCAAAGTCAAGCTGCAAACAGATTTCATAGGCTTTTTAAAAAAGATTTTTTTAATTTTGAGTGATTTCACTAAGTAAAATAGGAGAGCTATGGAGTTTATCCTTACCAATCCAAGAGGTGGCAAGATTGTCTTCAAAGCGTTTCATAATCTTTCCTGTTTGTCCTCATCCTTCGTATCTTATGTCACTTAACACGAGGAGATGGTAATATCTCACTTTCACAGCTGAAGAAAATGAGGGTGTAACTTCCTGAGCCCCATGGCAATTTAACAGCTTACAAAGTATTTCTTTGTTCTTGCCCTATGCCAGTATTTGCTCATTTCTTGACTTAACGCTGTGGAGGTGGGAGGAAGGAAGGAGCTTAAGCCAGTTTTACTGCCCAAACCAGAGATGGGGGGGTAAACCAACACCCTAAGGCCGTGCAGACACAGCTTGCAGTTCAAGGTCACACAGGAAATTCGTGGGAGCAGGTGAATAGAGAAGGGTTTCCTGAGCAGCCACTTGGTGTGTCTTAGGTTAGAGGACTCCTGGGGTGTGGGACTGGCATATGAGGCCATGTGGCAGGGCAGCTGCTGGTTAAGGCTTTGCGCTGACTTGTGTCCCAGGTGCTCCAGTTGCATTTGGCTGTGCAGCAGGTCTGCTTCCTGACACGAGATCCTGTGTGCCTAATGCAGCTTTTCACTAGATCCCAGATCTGCCAGCCCTTGCTGGTGGGTTCTGAGAGCTAGTGGAGATGGAGCAGTGCTGTGCCACAGAGGCAGGTACCGTGGGAGGGACAACGGGAAGAGCAAAGCTCTTAGGGCTTACAGAGGTGCAAGGTGTGGGATCCTTCTGTCTAAGGCTCTGTGAAGAGCAAGTGCCCAAGAAAGAGACACTCTTTGTGTTATGTTCTTGGAGAGTGTTTAGTGAACACCTCATTCTTTCCTGTTCTAGTTCTTGGGAGAACCTAGCATCGTCCTCTGGAAAAGCATTTCTTGCAAGAGCCAGGATACACAGCTTATTCCCAACCTGGGTCTGGAGAAGGGAAAAGAAAACTGCTAACTTTCTCCCTAGGCAGCTGCAGGGGAAGATGGGGATGCTTTTGTAGCTTCCTCTGCACCGAGGTGGCCTGTAGGACCTTGTGACCTTGACAGGGAATCTGCACATTACTAACTTACCTAAATGGTAAGTTGTGTTCCTGTCCCAGCGCTGGGAGCAAAGGTAAGAAGGAAAAACCCAGAAGGACTTGAGTAGGGAAGGGGGTGTCTCTTTGACGCTTCCCTTTCCAGGAGGATTAGGAGCAGGGAATAGCAGTGGACTGCAGAAACGTGATGGCTCATGGTGAATCAGACTGACTTCTGTTGGTACTGAATGGACTGCAGAGCGTGTGCTGGCAGCTGGAGGGGAGTGAGTCAGCGCAGCAGCACTGGAGAGTCTGACTCAACACCCAGCACAGCTGTTCCCTGAGCCACTTCAGCCTCAAGTGTGTTCCCGGGAGTGCTCTCTTGGATCGTCTTTGTATTCACTAACTTGTTTGTTTGGATTTATCCCATCTTGATGTCATTTCTGTGGGTTTTCTTTATTTCAGTAAAAAGGGTACTTAAGTAGTTGATTAATGGCTCTTTATTTATAGCCCTGCCTGTTCAAGCCCAGCAGATCAATGGAAGTGCTGACCTGAAACAGTTCGGGATGCAGGGGCGAGCAGGATGCACAACAGACCTTGGGGCTGGCTCTTGAACTGGGCTCTGCCTGGTGGAATTGATTAACTGCAGCCAGTCCAGTCACCTCTTCAAACTGGCACTTGTTAGAGGACACGTTAGCACCTCCAGGCTGCCCTTTCCTGGTGCCAGCAAACGCCTTTGTGCAATGAGCTGGATCAAGGAACTGATTTAGCTGAAACAATTTTTATTTTTCAGCAGTGTTTGCTCCCGACCTGATGCATCACCCAGTCCCCTCTCCATGCTGTGCCAGTGTGTGGAGGGAGGCTTCTTCCTCTCCCTGCGGTGCCAGCTTTCAGTATTCTCTGAGCTGGAACACTACGTGGTAAATGGTTTGATTTTTCTTGCAGTAATTTAACTGCTTCCTGTTTTGGTAGGATTGCCAAGGATTTTCTCTCTGGGTAAATAATTTGCCTTCATTTCACTGCAAAGTGAGTGAGCTACAGAGCCTCACCCAGATTTTTCAGCCAGCAAGGTCATTACACACCAAGGCAATTAAGGAGAGCAAAGTGAATGTGGATGACTCTGGGGGTCTGTGTGTGGATGCTGACCCGTCACCCATCCACAGTCCATCTTCTCTTGTTCAAGTACTGTCACTGGATGCTGCCGTGCAGCTCTGCTACAGAATGTGTAAGGGTTGTTCAGAGCCTCCTCCCTGCTGAATTCATGGAGTGCCGTGAAATGAGTGTTTTGATTTCAAAAGCAAGAGTCCTATCTGGTTTGCATCTCCTGTCTGCACGTTGTGGGTCAGGCATGAGTTAGGTAAGATGGGTATCTCCTTGCAGGCTTCACTGCCTGTTTATTGTCACTTCAAACTGGCACTTCTGGGTTTGCATTGGCTGGTCAGCACTGGGGACCTGCCCTGCCCAAGGAGAACGTGGCTGTTCTGAAACAAGCCCTTTCTTGAAAGGAGGAATACACTCCTTGTCTGAGTGCTTGTTCACCTGCACGTTCACACTCTGGGTGTACAAACATCTAACCTGGGGAAAATATAAGAGCCTGAGCTCTGCAAGGTGCTCTGCTCCCCTGCAAGTCTGCTGTCTCCCAGCCCCACAGGCAGAGCCGGCTGGCTGCTTCCAGGGCCCTGAGCAGCTCTCACAGCCTGCAGTCAAGTCTGACAATCACCACAGCCTCTTGGAGACTTCAGCAGGGACTGCTGAAAGCCTCAAGGGAAGAAAAAGACAGAGATTTCAGCCCCTGTGAAACAGTCCAGGGCTATAAAGGTCTTGTGCTCTTCGCATGGTTTGGTTACTCCCAGCACCAATCGTGGGATCTGTTTCGTGACTTTTCTGTGATCTCCAGGCTTGCTGCTCCCATCTGCCCTGCCCACAGCACCCAGAGAGATGCTTGATGCAGGTCCTCCCAGGAATGTGACTCTGGCACTGCAAGGGAAGTTCCTGTCCTAGGAGGGAAGGGTTGAAACTACCGGGGCCTCCACTGCCAACAAATCGTTTGCCTGATTCCATGCAGAGAACCTTCCCTGCGAGGGCTGTTTGCAGGCCGGGTCTTCTCAATCGCAGCTGAGATCATTTCTCAGGGGTGCAAAGCCTGCACTGATGGAGATCACATTGAGGCAGGATTTGAGCTGGAAAGTTGCAAATTATTATTATGTTAATCCTTTCTAATGTATCTAGAGCCTAATGCCAGCTTTTCAACTCTTTCCAGCTCTGTAACTGCTCCCAGTCAAGCCTGGGCAGAGACCAGTGCTGGAGGATGCTCTGCCTGCGTTCTGATTGCCCCAAAGCATTCTTCCATCTCTGCTGAAGAACAGGAACTCTGTTCCTATCTCTCAAATTTTCCATCATGTTATAGAAAGGTTTCCCTTAGGGGATCACCTTCAGCTTCCCAAGAGAGGTGTATTCTTTTCTAGTGAGTGCCCTTAGGGCTTGCCTGGAGTTTTTTGACTGTACAGTGTTACTGTAAAAACTTCATTTTTAATTCATTGCTTGTACCTGTGTCTGGTCAGATTTCTCCTCTGCAGCAGCATGTGAGAAATAAGGCAGTTGCTCCATCTGCCCAATCAGTAGGATGTTTTGCTCCTTCATGCTCCATTGTAGTGATAGGTCACTCAACGATGACAGTGAGAGGTTTGAATATTTATCTGATCTCTGGGAGGACAGTTTCCTCCATTGCTTTTGGTTCCAGGTTTTTCCAGTTTCAAGTCAGAGAATGTCAGCCTAGTTCCAGCTAAAACTTACCCAGTTCCCCAGCACACATGTAAGAGGAGACACGGCTGGCATCACAAAATGAGAGTTACTACAGCTGCCTCATCCATGAGGCCTGAAGGGATCTTTGCCATGGTGCTAGAAGATTTAAACTATTTTCCCTTTGAACATGTCAGGGACAATTAAGACAGTGCAAGATTCACCAGAATCTCCTGCTGGGAAAAAAAATAAATTCTGGGATTTTGCTGCATTATAAATTCACATGCAGCAAAGTCAGGAGATCTGAGATGATTGCAGAGCTTTTTTTGGGATTTGGGGTATGCTGAGGTCAATCTCAGTCTCCAATGACAAGTACCTGCTGCCAGACCAAAGCTGGTTCTCCCTTTCAGATGTGTTCTTGATCAAATAGTGGAGACCCACACCGAGCACCCCTTCCCCATTCTGTTAAGGTCAGCCAGGAAAGTACAAGGACACCATGAAGGAGTGAATCTCTATTAACTAGAAGTGTCTGCCCCCTGAAGTTTTTACTCTCCATCTCTATGAGGTTTTTTTTCAGGCTTTCCCACCCAGCCTTGTGACTCATAAAGGAGCTATTCCTTCTTTCCTTGGGACCTGAGCTCATATGGGGCTCTTAATCCAGTGTTTTGCTGTCTTGTGTGTCTGCCTTCAGAGCTTAAAACTACATGGACTCTAAAAATAAAGACTGTCTTTTGTTATTTTCCTGGTAAATGACCAGTAAAGCTTATACTAAATTCTTTTTAAAGGTCATTTATGAGTTCTGATAAATCAAGGGAGTAACCAACTTTTCCTATTTTCCTCTGACAAGAGGTACTTCCAGAAAGGTCTGCTTGTACTAGCTGGGAAAGTTCAGTGGGCAGAAGTCTTGAAAAGTAATCTTAGTATTGTCACTCATGACAATGAGAAGCATAAAAATATTACAGAGACCTAGGATAGCCAGCTTGGAACAAATAATTGCTTTTTTGGCTTGCAGACAACCCTGATCCCAAGTACCCTGGGTTATAATAGCATTTTGTCAGTTTGTTAATCAGAAATGGAAAAATACAGCACAACTAATCTCCATGGCTGCCAAGTAAGATGTGTACATGTGATACTGAAAGACCTGGAACCTCCCAGGAGAGGGATCATCTAGTTCAGAAAAGTGCCTGAGGATTATGGAAATCTACGGCCTTGTCAGTGTGCTGACACTCCTCACCCTTCCTGTGCTGCCTCGCCCCACACCACAGGCACTCGCAGGGCCACAGGGATTGTTCCTTGCTCGTGTCCCCTTTCAACACCCGTAATTTACAGGCAGGAGAGCAGCTGCACACACCGGCTACATAAAAGCAGCGTGTGTTGGAAGCACAACCTCTGTCCAGTCTGACAGGTTCAGCAATCCCACTGTCACTTCCTGTAGCTGTCCCAGATCCAAGGGCTTGTACTTACTGTTCCCTGGCCACAGGTTTTTAGAACAGGGCTGCAGCACCAAGTACACATCCTGCTCATAACTCAATACCTGGTATTCATGGACCTTCTTCTGGGGAGAGTTTGTCTTGTTCAGAGGAAATAGGCCATGATTACAGGAGCCTGGCAGGCAGGTGCTTCCTGTGATACCTAGAAAAACCCTGAATCTGACAAATTGAACAATCAGCCAAACATAAGATTGATGCTAAATATCAGACCTTTTACGTACACTTATTGTTCTCTAACCTTTTTGAACAGCCAGGCTGGCTGAAGGTATCTTGATTTAAAGATATGACTGTACAAACGGTTCACTGGTGGTTTCAAGGGTGAATTGATGTGGAGAAAATCGCTGTGCTGGAAAGTAATTGAAAACTTTCCAGCAAGCAGCAGCTTTGTGTGGCTGTGAAAGCCACCCGCTGTTCGGATAAATTAGGCTGTTACTGTACCTACGCCTTCCCTGGTCAGAGGTGCCCTGGAGAAATGAAGAGAAGGTGGCTGTGCCATTGTGGTCTTGGGAGACAAGACAAAGTTGCTACAAGCTGTTGCTTTTTGCATGTGAGGTGAATGGGGCTTGAAGGCTCTTAGAGGAGATCTGTCATGACAGCATAAGAGAAATCTCCCTCCAGCAGCTGCTCTGCTCAGGCATCTGTCTCTGTGAAAAACAAATGGCAAACTAAAAGAAATGCCTCGTGCTCTTCACTGGCTGCTAAGTGTGTATTTTGGGGGAACAAACAGTTTATTGTCTAGTGATTAGAAAGTACTGGAGGGAATTCCAGCTCACCTGAGGGAGCCAGGCTGCTGCCCTGACAATCATTTTGACAGCTATGGCTCGCTACAGAGCTCAGCTGTGTGCAGCCACACTCATGTCTTGGGTACCCTCCAGATGACGCAAATCTTCCCATTTCCTCAAGGACAAGATGAAGCACTAAAATGCTGGGTGGTGCAGAACAAGAGAAAATACAGCCAGTAGGCACATGTCACTGGTGTCTGCTGCAGTGCTCAGAGCAGTGCAACAAGCCCTGGCAGCTGTGGCCAGAGGACAAAGCCCCGGGCACAGTTTGAGGCTTGCTCAGGTGCTGGGTCAGTGGTGACTTTACAAGACTAGGGCTACCTTTGTGAAGACGGCTTCTGTCTGCCTTCACTGGCACCCTTTGATGCTGGTTGATCTCTGGAGAAATACACAAACGTGCTTGTGCGAATCCTCCTGTGAAATAAATGCCTGTAACAAAAATATTTTGTTGGTAGTGAGTAATACTGATTGGCTTCATCTTTACCTTGTGGGCCTGGAAGAACATTTACAAGCTTTCCTCCCAGATGTGTGGACCAAAATTTAGGCTCCTTTAATTTAGCCTCCAGGCTGAAATCTGACCTTTGCTGTGTAAGTCACAGCGTGACATTTTGCAAAGCAGCGGTCAGTGGTAATGTCAGGCTGAAAAGGTTAAACCCTGTTTGCCTTTTTACCATTGTTCAGCTTCGAGTCATTTCCCTGCTGAGGAACTGAGGGAGGCTGGACCTTATGGGGGAGTTCTTTGTGGCCTCAGTTTCAGCTCCAGACCGAAAGGGGTTGTGCCAGTCTGTTGTCTAGTGAGAATCAGTGAGAATGTGTTGTCTAGTGAGAATTAGTAGCAGGTTTGTACCATTCTCCCAGTCTCATTTGGAGTAGCCCTGAATTCTGTTCAGGGGATCCACAGTGCAGATGTAGGCACATTGCTCATCTGAATGCCACTCACACTAAGTGAAATACATACTCCAGAATACAAATATTTTAAAAAATACCCACCTAAAGTAATTGAAACATAATTATTAAAACCTTTTATGTTACTCTACAGTACAATGTAAATTGTTCCTTTCAATTAAATTTTGAAATACACTAGATTACATCATTTAAATAATTGCAAACTCTTAAATTCACTATCAGTGGTAGCAGAATTGTATTTACATATACTTCTGAGATATTTCAGATGCAGCATTATGTTCCAGTCCCTCAGTCAGTTAAATAACAGACTCTCACTGGGGGCGTGCTGCTCTTCCACAGGTTCTACACATACGTGGGGTGTATATGTCAGAGAGCAAGAACTCGTTTTATTCATGTTTTCTCTCTTTTTTTTTCTTTTCTTTTTTCTGTGTGCATGCAGCTGAATCTGAGCAAATTGATATCTACTTGATTTGGATTAAAGATGAAAGGCCTTTCTTTTTAAACAAGTGTTTTGACTGAATATACAGAGGTGAATAATGAAACACAGTCCTTAGGAGTAGTGGTGAAAACATAATTTTTTCCAGGTTTCATCCTCTGTTGCATAATACTGCACCTAATTTTGCTGAGTACCCTGACTTTACCTAATGCTGATGAAATACAGTCAATAGTGGAAACCTCTCTCATTGTGAAGACTGGCTTTCAACACGATCCATGCAATGGCAAGCATCATACATCATTCTCCTGCAGTGCAATATTAACAAGTTAAACTATTATCCTTCAGTGATCTCCTCGAGGGGAGCCCATCTCTGTATGTACATGAGCCACAAACTATTGTGAGTCCAGAGGCTGGAGACCAGCACCTGTGGTGTTTGCTTCCAGTGCTGTTAAGAGTCTTTGGGGACCAGGCTCCTCCCCATGTTGTCCGTGGAGCAAGTTCAGGCCACTGGGACTCTCGATGGTCTTTGCATGTGGCACTGGTCAAGGCAAGCCTTCCCGTGCAGGCTCAGGGCCTGGTGTGAGGAGTGCTGATCATGATGTTGGGCAGCGCGTTCCGCCGCTTCTTCCAGGAGCCCAGCTCCCTGGAGTAGCGCCTGATCTGCCTGAACCAGTGGTGAGTCCGTGCCCGGTCGCTGTCCCGGAACACAAACGCCTCCCGCCTGATCTCAATGAGTTCAAAGGTGTCATCGCAGTCAGGATCAGTGGAGACGATGCAATTACTCAGCCTCAAGGGCTCCCTGAGCAAATGGAACTTCCCATTATTTTTGTCCCTGATGAGTACCAGCACTGCATCCTTCACAGGCCCTGGCTCGGCTGATTCCAGGCTGGACTCGGACACACGCTTCATGTTCACCAGGAGGAGGACCTGCATGTTCTGGAACTTCAGAGTCTTGCTCCCTTTCTTCACCCACTGGCCATCAGGGGGCTGGGCCAGCTGCAGAGACCCCTCCATCACAAACCGCGTTTCCTCCCGCAGCCAACCGACAGTTTTGAGGGCAGTTTCTCTCATCTCAATGTTGATGACTTCCCTCTTCTTCTTGCTGTCCTGGCGAAAGGATCGGAGGGTCCACGTGTTCCCCTCCTGCTTGGTTTTCATGTTGATGTGTTCCAGGTGGGACTCGATGCGGCTCTTGGCCTCCCGCAGGCTGCCGTGGTCTGGGTGGTACTCAGTGGTGGCCTTGATGATTCTGCTGAGCAGCAGGGGGTACTTGGTGACCCTTTGCAAAGGGGCCATCAGGAAGGACCTCAAGTTCATCCGCCGCAGTGCTGTGTTGTCATTCTGGGAGACATTGAGGAATATTCTGCAGGGATTTAAGAAAACAGGATGAAATGGTTGTTGCGCCAGCAGATGCTGAAATCCTAAATCCAAATGAACAGTGTAGTGCTGACAGCTGCTGGGCACTGCAGCCCCCCCATTTTCAGCAACCTTGTGAATTCTGTCTTCTCAAAGACTAACAACCATTTCTGCAGCTGTGCTCAGCTGCAGAATCCTGATGAGGTGCCTGGGACACTTGCACATAACATCCTAACAGTCTTCTATTAAATCATAGAATAGCAAGGGTGTGATCTTTCTCTGGTACCCACTGACGTAAACATGAGGCAGATACATCAGTTTATATCAGATTGCATTAATTTGGAATGCCTTTCACCATTAGATTACAAAGCATATTAAACAAGAATTTGGCTGAGCAGTGGAAAGAGAAATGACTCACCTGACCTTGCCCAATAGACCAAGGCCAGGAATGGGAACCAAATTCAAGTCATGTGTGCCACAAAGTGGCTTTCTGCAGTGGAAATCCAGCCTGGGCTTCAGCATGGGGACTGAGAGCTGTTCTCAGCTGAGTATTATTTGGTGACAGTTCAGTGCAGAGGTCAGTGGGTAGACACTGCTACCACAAAACACAAAGTACAGCTGGGGACCAACTGGTTGCCTTAGTGGAGATACCGAGTATTTTTTTGAGAATAAATTACTGGCCTCACCCCAAGAGGGAGCAGTGACAACTGAAGAACATTAGCATCAAACTTTGACCTAGATGGGCTGGCAAAGGCTTCACCCTCGGCCTGCTGCCTTCTGTCCCCAGAGCCTGGATGAATATGCTCATCCCCCTTCTCACCTGAGTAACTCCTTCTCTTTCTCCAGTGCGTTCAGCATATTCACAGAGGAGGACTGCTGAAGACAGTAGGTCTGGAAGGCTGGCAGCATGTTTACAAATTCCAGGAATATTTCTCCAATGCACACGGTCATCAGGTCATCATCCCCCTGCAAGTATGCAATAGAGCCCAGCTCGGTTAGCTCAGGAGAGGCACAGCCATGGGGCCTGCCTTCAGTCCTCTCAGCATGAACCTGCCGCAGGATCTGCTGAGCACCAGACCTAAGGTGGAGCTGGGCTCACCCTTCCCGGTCAAAAGGCAGTGCCTGCAGTTCCAGGGGGAATCAGTGCCTGGAGAGGGTAAGGAAATCTGGTCTACCTGCTTGCTTTTCCACACACAAAGAGCTGTCTTCTCTCCTCCTGTGGGCACAGACAACTCAGAACAGCAAGGGCTTGAAGGCCAGAGGGAGCCTCCCACTCAAGAGGGTGCATTGTGGCCCCACAGCCTTATTTCTATTTCTCTGCCCTCTGACCACCATGCTGGTGGGGCAGAAAAGCTCCTTGTGTGAGGCAGGGTGCATCAGCAGAAGCAGCCATACACAGAGCTGTAGAGCAGGGAGCAGCCTGCACTGCCTGCACTGCCAGCCTAGAGCCAAGCTGCAGTAAACTGCAAGCCAAGGCAAACACAGCCAAGCCAGCACGAAGCCAGCCAGCTCAGGGCTGCAAGAGCACAGCCTGAGGGACAGAGCAAGCTGAGCTCTGTGCCCCCATGGTCACATTCTTACCGGCATCCAGGCTAACAGGCCTAAAACTAACTTCGATAATGGGGCCATTAAGACCTGTTAATGGGATAAATGAGCAAGACTGCTGATGTCAGTGGCATCACCACAGCACAGTGAGTCCAGCAGCTGTGACCTGGCACAGGGCTACTGAAATCAGAATAGCTGAGGGAGCAAGGGACTAGATAGCTGATAGCTGAGTATAAGCCAGGAGTCCTACCTCCTGTTCCTCTGCTCCACCTATGCTGCCCCACTAATACAAAACCTATTCCAGTTTGCCAGGTCTGGCCCCTTTAGAGGGCAGATGCAGCATCATACCTGGTCAAAGGCCTGATCAATCTCTTCTTGAAGTATCTCCAGAAAGTTCTCATTGAGGTCAATGAGCTCCTGGATGTTGCTAAAGATGCCCTGGAGCTGCTCTTGGCTCAGCAGCCCAGCCGCCTGCATGGGGAGGTAGAACTCCTCTTTGATGATGCGCAGATCCTCTCCGTAGCTGGCCTCTGTGTTGACAAACTCCAGCACAGACTCCTTGCGCTCCGTCCTGCGCTTGTGGCACTTCTCACAGAGGTCGGCCCGCCTCTGGTTGCAGTTCTGAACATCTGTCTCCACTGGGAGGTCCCTTTCTCCACAGTCAGTGCAGGGACGGTGGGCTTCCCAGGCCTGCAGGGAGCTCAGCGTTTCAGATGCCCTGCTCCTCCACTTCCTGGCTGGCATCTGGCCAATGCCACTGTCTGCCCTCTCCACATCCGCTGACTTGGTCCGGGTGGCTTCAGTGGGATCCAGGTCATCCCGGGCATCGTTCACGCCAACGATCCCGCTGTCCGTGCTCAGACTGCTGACATTGCTCCAGTGATGTCTGGAGCGGAGGGAGCCCCGTGGGGTGCGTCGGGTCTCATCAAAGCTGCCACCATGGCCAAGGTTGGCTTTTGCTACCACTGGACCTGAGAACAGACACAAATCATTACAGGCATTGCCAGCTGCACAGAACTCACCTGAGGAACTCGTGCTGGCACAGCCATGAATGGCAGGAACCCTGGGGGGACAGGCTGGATCTGGTGAAGCAGGGCTGTGAGCTGTCTCCCCACCCTGTTTTGCTGCTGAGACTGGTGAGAGTCAGAAGTAAAAAGCTCCCAGGTGAAATCTGGGATCTGTCATCTCTGCACTGCCCATACCTGTGAACTCATCTGGGCTGCCCCTTCCCCTGCCATCTACCCGAAAGGGACAGAGCAGAGTAGATCCTGATTTCCCGCACACCTGAGTACAACCCAGGATGCTTCCCTCCCCTAGTTTGTAGAGCTACTCCACATTTACAGCAGCACAGCAGGGCTCAGCATCTGGCCCACGAGCCCCCGAGTGTGCAGTGTGTGTACCATAGTCTCGCTCCTGCCGGCGCTTCTGCGCGTGCTGCCGCGCTGCAGCCGCGATCTTCAGCTCCAGCTGCTTCCTCTTCACCGAGTCTGTTGGCATCGGGTCACTGAAGTGCGGCCGCAGCCGGCACTCCCGCTGGGCCTTGGCACCATCCGTGCTCTCATGGACGATGTCGGAGCTGGATCGGCGACAGCCAGGACTGGGGGTCTGCAAGAAAGGCAAGAAAGGCTTTGGAGCAAGGCTGCGGTGAAAGCAGCATCTGTTTTTGCAGATACTGGACTTCAGCTGCCAAAGGAGAGAAAAGGAAACTCATCAGCAGTGGGATTGTAAAAGTAGCTCTGCTACATGATTATTAAAAAATCTGTCCCCCCAAGTCCCTCTGTCTTGCTCAGCCCTAACAAGCAAGGACCCCTCTCCCTTTGCTGTTTTGTAGCTTTGAGTACAGTGGCTCCGAGGTGGTTGTCAAATAACCATGAACAAGTCAACAGCACAGCTCTGGCTATGGGTCTGTGCTCAGGGACCCGATCTGACTTGCAGCTCTGTGAAGGTTTTGGCACTGCAGGGTCAGGAACTCCAGCCTCCATGCCCCACCTGCACCAGCAGCTTGCCCAAGGGGGCACTAGGAGGGGATCTGTCTGAACCCCCAGACACACTGGAAGGCATGAAGGGTTTATTGCTGAACTTCCTGCATGAAATGCAGTGGCACATAGGCAGGGGCAAAAAACTCACTTGTGTATTATTAAGTGTAATAAAAAAGCTTCTAATGCTTCTAACAGAGTTTAATCACTCATGGGAGTTGGTATCAGATTGCCGTCTCCCAGCCTGCCCGGTTCCTACAATTAAGGGATCCTTCAGAGCTTCCAACAAGAAAAAAATCCTAAACACATGCATGAGAGGGGAATTCCTCTCCCTTACATTCCCCGCAGGTGGAGTGTCACTGGATGTCTCATTGCTTGGCTTGTCCTCCCAGGTCTGTGTTGCCATGGACATCGCTGTGGGCCGCTGGCTGTCCTCCAGAGGTGGGAGATCGGCTTCCCTCAGATCACACTGCCCCTTGGAGGGGGATTTGGCAGCAGTCTCACCATTGCAGCTGCAAGGGAAGAAGCAGACTCCATTGAACATCACAGATGCAGTTCTCCTGCCGTTCCTGACACAGATGAGACTGAGCAGCAAGCCCAGGTTCAAACAACAATCTGCAACAGTTCCGGGAAAGTGCAGGCAGGGATTGTGACTGGTCAGCATGGATGGCTGTGCCTGTTTCAGGGGCTCTAAGCACCACTCAGTTAAGACAGCGCAAATTGGGTAACTGCGCTCATGCCAACATCAGTCTGGGTTATCAAGTCTCGGCTGTTCACAGGGCATTTTTGTGTCCATAAAGCATGAGGTTCTCCCTAGGGACCAGAAACACTCCTTTCTAAGTAGGCCACATCCATATTTGCTGCTATTTAAGGAGATGCTGCCAACACAGAAACCATATTGCTTGTCTGGAAGAAAATCACCTGCTATAAACCATAATACTTTGAAGGGATTAGAGGATTAAAGGAGTATTCCCTCTGTTTTTCATCTCATATGATCCCGAGCCCACTAAAATCACTGGAAAGACACTATCTGCTTTCAGTGAACTCAGGATCAGGCCTTTTGGTGCACTTAAGAGACCTGAGAAGATTGGCAGTGTCTGTTGCTGTCACTTGGCAGTTCTGGGATGCCCTCATTCATGGCTGTCCAGTGCTAACAAGGGCCTGGCCTGGCTGATACAGGCAGCCTGTCCAACCCCACATCCCCCCCTCTGTAGACAACATCACTCTCCAGACAGACACAGTCTGGTGCAAAACCACTGACTTGACAGAGTAGTTGACAGGCTGCCGTTTGTGATACTATTTGTGATACGTTTTTTTTAACAGGCTCTCTAAGACATCTTATTTCCATGCATAATGAAGCCTGTTGGGAAGAATATTATTTTTTTAAAATTTTGTGTTTACTTAATTTTTATGGACTTGGATTCCTTTAAAAAGAAAGGTTGTGAGGACTGGATATGGATGCTTGTATATACAGGAAGCCAGTGTCTGGAACATATTTCAGGTTATGCATGTATTTTATGCTTAACAAAAATCTCCTATGAGAAAAATATGCTTTTTCTTAAAGGCTTCACTTGTGAACTTATGCTGGTAGGTCATACTGCTAATGTGCAATTCCAACAGTGTCAACTACAAGCAAACACATGAGACAGATGGGCATTCTCCTTGCAGTGAATGACAGTTGGCTCCAAAAACAAACCATCAGCCAATACTGAAATCGCTGAAGAGGGAACAAATCTCCCAGAACACAAACTGGCTCTGTTGTCAGGCCAGAAAAGTTGGTTTGCATCTCTCCAGCTGATGCTTTTTCATCTTCCTCCATTTATGCTTCCAGGCCCCTGCTGACACAACCAGTTAAAAGGAGTTTAGCCGTGGCTGTGCAGCAATGGCAACAGTGCCAACAGCAGGCTCCTGGCGTTTGCTTTTTGCTGTCCCCCTCCAGGTGTCTACTCCCCAGCCTGTAGAAAGGGGATACCAACACCACTGCTGTCACAGAGCAGTCTGTAGCACTTTACAAGGCGGCAGTAAGAGCAGCACAGGCACACAGCAAGGCTGCGGTCCCACCATGGTACTGGCCTGGCCTGATCCGGCTTGAGAGGTTCCTGTCTCCTTCCTCCCTCCTGTCCCCAGCCATGCTTGGGGTACCACTCCTTATGTTTGTGTAACTGTCTGTGTGGCCGTGATCTAAAATCAGTTTAAAAACCCCTCCTCATGTATTCTCACACAGATAATTTCATCCATGTTTCATTGAGTTGGGTAAAGTATGAACAGCTTAGCTGGGCAAACCCATGGGAGGGAAGGAACAGGTTAAAGGGCAAGAAAACTCTTGAAGACGATGTGCCACTGCCAAAAATCACCCTTTCCAAAAGCTGCTCCTGCTCAAACAGCTCCTGGTTGAGTAACACAGGAAAGAGACCATGCTGGGGCACAGAGAGGCAATGAGATGTGTCCAAGGTTAGTAGCAGAGCTCATAATTGGAATATTATCTTCTTGATCACACCACCTCCCACCATACAGAACATACTCTCAAGAGAGATGCTGAGCTTTCATTTGTCATTTTCACAGTGCTTCAAGATCATCCACTTAAATATGGGAAGCACTCCAGAGTATTACTGCTCCTCTAAGTGAAGCTGACAGCAGCTCTCTGCTGATAGGGTCTACAGACCAGATGCCACCACTTATTGTGGTTTCCATACCCCAAAAGGGATATTTTAAAAAATCTCCAGACGTGATCTGCAGTGGGAATAAGAGCCAGTACTACCCAGAGACCTGAGCTAAGGAAACATGACTGAAGATTGAGAAATTCAACCCACCCCATGGCTGGTCAGCTGGAGGTAAGAAAGGCAATAATGCAGAGCCCATACTGTGTGAAAGGAGATTTCTTCATCCCTGTTTTGACTGTTCTACTTCTTGATATGATTAGATCTCTCCTGCTTGATGTACTGGCCATGTGGTCTTTGGGCAAGTGCTGCTCCACACACCACTAATGTGATCAGAAGGATGTGGGCAAAACAGGGAGGATACAAGCAATTTTGTGGAACCACATCCTAGGGCTGCTCCTTTAACGTTTGCCTCTGGCCTAGGAGGAAGAGGGGACATTGCCAAGAAAACAGGACATTGCCCCTTTCTCTAGTCCCCTCCTCCTGGCAGAGATCTGTGCTGCCAACAGGTTCACACCACTGCCTGCTCAAGCAAGTCAAGTCCCCTCTGCCCTCTCACGGAGCTGCAGAAGAGGGGACTCTGGCATGTTTCCATCTGTTGGCTCAAATCACCTATTGGGACAGGAGTTTGTGCCTGGGGTTGGTGTCAGTTTTTCCTGTTCTCCCCAGGAGAGGTGATGCACTTGGGCCAGCACAGAGAAGACAGGTTGTTTTTGAACGTGTTTTTAAACCTCTCATCACCATCTTTGAATTGCATGGAAGTGGAGGTACTGGGGATAGTGGAATGAATGGAACAACTGGAAATGCATCTGCTTTCCTTCACGGTCTCTCTGGGCTTCTTCATGGTTTTATTATTGTCCAGGCCAGCAGTTCTCAGCCCTTTCCACATGTTCCTGACTAATGGAAACATTTTTGTGCATGCCTTCCCTGCTGTCACCTGCCTTCCTGACTTGGAGTCGTCTGCTAGGGGAAGTTGGTATTGTACCCACTACCCTAGTGTCACCCCAAACACAGCCCATCACTCTTTTCACGAAGCCTTCTTAGTCATGTCCTTGGCTAAACTGTGCAGGTTTCTGTTGCTACCATGTCCCCCATTTCAGAGACACAAACCCATGGTCCTTGCATGTCCTTATCCTGAACAATTTGCCACTTAAGCAGTTTCAGAAAGTGGACTCTGTACTGAAGAGCTCACAGGATTTCCACCTAGATGTCAACATCCCTTCCCAGCCAGGACTACAACCTAAGTTAAGGGTATCCAGTGACCCATGAGGGGACTAAAGCCACCATAATTATGAGACTGAAAACCAAATCTTCACTGACAAAATATTAAGTCAATTGAATGAATCTTAAGTAATTAACTATGAATTACTAGGGAGACTGTTAACTTACAGACAAAACTGCTTTGTAAAAATGACACTTACACAGAAGCACTAGAAAGAGAAGACAATTGTAGCTATTTTATTCTGTGATACTCCATCACAACATCTCTATCAAAGGCTTGCTGAGCTCAGTATCTGTGAAAATGTGACCAAATCCCCAGCTTTCAGCTCATTTCACTCAAGACTTAGAAAAAATGTGGCCTGGATGCCACCAATCATAATTTAGCACCCAAAATGCAGAAAAATCTCCCACCTCTGCAGTGAAAATCAGCTGGAGTTGTGAATGTTCAGGGACATTACAGTGTCAGGTGAAAATTATGGAAAAATGAGAAATTTCTAAACAAAGGAAACTGGAATTTCCCAATAACCAGTGCTTTGGCAATAGCAATTACCATTAATTGTTATTACTCTGGAAAATAATAAGGCCAGGGTAGTTCCTTCACATATAAAAACACCTCTCTAATACTGGAACCATTGTCATTCACATTTTTAGCTCAACTGTCATTTCGGTGTTAATAAAATAGCTTTACAGATTTTAACAAATCCAACTAGGGAGACTGAACACATTCACAGAAACAAAAACCACTGTGGGTATTAAAAATGCAGAAACCATACTGAAACCATAAATGCCCTGGGCAGGAAGTGTTTGGAGGCCGGGAGAGCAGTGGGAAGGAAGATCATATGCACTCCCCATTTCCTGTACTTTGCTCTGCATGCAGCTCAGGCTCCAGATACCAGTGAAATCACTGATCTGCACAGAGACAGCTGTTCTTACATCCTTACTGCTTGTGCCATTCTGTAAATTTCATTTCACATTCATGACAAAAATAGCCCAATCCATTAAAATGGTTGCATACCGTAACTTTCTCATCTACCTCTTCATTGGGTTTTCATACTGCAGAAGAAAAGCACAAAGGCTGGGCTGGACAGCTGAGGGAAGCACTGAGGGCTCTGACACCACCCTTTGGATTATAAAGTTGCAGAAGTATTTCTGCTGTCACTCTGGCTTCAGCTCCACAGAAGTTCTTTCAGACAACTCTCATTCCTGTGCAGAAGTCACTACTACCTCCTCTAAGACCTGAGTGCATTCTCAGCCCATGCATTCCAGAAATAACAAGACAGCATACAAGGTTGCTGCCTTGGCATTTCACACACTCATCTATGGATTGCAGAAGCAGCCAGAACTAAATCTAATGCAGTTCTTGGCAAACCCAACTTTGAAAGCCAGGTACGTGGAAACAAACCACTCCACCAACACTTATTCCTTCTTTTCCCATCAGCTTTATCTCATGATAGGACAGTGATAACTGCTCCAAATTCTTAGCTCCTAGAACTTTGCTGATTCCTACCCTGCATAGAAAGGGATCCCTGTTTCTTTGGCAGGAGGGAGGTAACAGGACTGCAGTGTCCAAAACCAGAAGAGAGAAAGCAGTTGTTGTGCATTTTACCCAGAGAAGGGGGAAAACCCTGAATGGAGAAGATGGAGGGAGGCTTTACACAAGTATTTTCTTTGGCTGCTTACACAGAGATGGCAGAAGGTCAGTATTTACAACTACTTTCACTCACTGCCTGTGCAGGTTTCCAAGAGGGAGTTAAAGACTCGTAGCAGCCATCTTGCCCTTGTGTGCCTGTTCACTACATTCAGGCAGCAAGTGAAAGCACTTGCTGCTGCATGTCACACTGTCTAAATTCATGTCCTGCAGTGGTGGGACACACTCTACATCTTTCTTCAAAGGAATCATATTAGTACTTTGTATCCTTTGGCTGTCTTCTACTTTTAACGGATGCTAAAAAAAAGAAGACATTTGACAATTTAACACAGAAATAAAATGGGTGGGAAACTGGGTGTCAGAACTTCTAATGGCTGTTGTCTTTACAGGATTAAGTTGCACAAAAAGGCAAAGTCTAGATGAAAATGCTTTTTGATGTTTAATCCCATGCAAGGTGGAGTTTAAGCTGAATAGCCTAAAGACATGTCCATGTGGCTATCAGAGACTCCAGGATGAAAGGCTCTGCCAACAGCACATTTATACTACAGGAATTAAATGTACATATCAGGAGAAAGACCAGATCATTAACAAGGGAACTGCTTTCAGGTGACCCCACGGAGCATGTTACCTTTTCTTAATAAGTTCCAAGGCTGAACCTATGAATTCATCCTTCATTTTCTGTAGCTTAGCTCCATAGCTGGATAAGTCTGTGGCTTCTAACAGCAGCGATGAACAGCAAGAGGACTGGGCTTCAGAAGCCAGCGACTGCCCTGCAAGGTGGAGGACATTATTTAATTGTCTTGTCTCTCCTTTCTGCTGCTCATCACTGGAGAGATCCTGCCCAGCACTGTGTATTGCTCCTGCCTGTAGAGGTGATCGTGGAATAGGGCTGGAGCAAATAGGGACTGGTGATGTATCTGGGATGGAGGTCTGGAAGGTTCTCTCCTTCACCTCAGGACTGCTCATTTTGAAACCATCCCATGTGGCTGGGTTTTGGGAAAAGCCAGCAGAGGTGTGGTTTTCATGGAATACATCATCATCCTCCTCTGCTGTGACAGCAGTTTCATTCACAGCTTTGGTCCCTAAAGCTTCTGGACAGCCATTCTTTCTGTTTGCCTCCTCCAGTATCTGGTTTGCAGGCAGACCCTTTTCCAAGCAATCTGCTGGCCCACTGCTGCTGTCAGATGAATTTCCCTCCTTACTTCTCATTTGCTTGAACTCCTCAAAGGTGGGTATGTAGAGCCTTCCTTTGCAGCGGTCTTTCTTGCTCTGTCCCAATGTGACTTTGCCATCTGTTTCCCCACTGTACTGTTCTAGGCTCTCTGCTGCTCTGGATTTGCTCATCTCATGGCTTTCCCCAGCATGCTGAAGGGGCAAACTGGGGGAGCTATTCTGCCTTCGGAGCTGAAGCCTTCTCTGAGCCTCCTGCTTGATGTCTTCAGGACTGATGATCCTGTGTGCAAAGCACAGTCCCTGCCCTGCTGTGAGGCTGTGCCTGAGAGCAGTGTGTTCCACCAGAACCGTGCAGCAGTTCACAGCACAGCCATTCTTGCACTGCTGGCACACCTGGCATTCAAAGAACTCCTGGGCCATCAGCTCAGGCAGGGCCACCTGTGGGCGCACTGGCTTACAGGGCTCTGCCACCTTACTGCTGTGCAGCCTCAGCTTCTCCTTCAGCTCTTTTTTGGCATCCCCGTGTAGGGCTCTTCCCTCTGTGGAAGGGAAAAGCCACTGAGGCACTTTGGCAAAGGGAGGGAGGAGCACATTCTGTGTGGATCGAGATGTCTGTTTAGCACAGAGAGAGAGGTTCCTCAGAGAGTCTGATGCGCTCCGTACTGGGGCCACATCCACACAGCCTTCTGTCCACTGACTGGTGCCTCTACAGCGGAAGATGATCTCGTTATCCAGGCTCCGGCAGTGAGAATACAGCCCACCGTCAGCAACTGTTCCCCAGTGAAGGTTCTCCACACTCCGATACATCCGGTTTTCCACAGAACTGGCCAAAGGTGCCTTGCCCGTGTGGCAGGCAAGAGTGTGGAAGTCCCCAGAAAAAACATGAGTGTCTAGGTTCTTTAGTGGATGCATGCTGCTAACTGAAAAATCCTTTAAGCCATGTTGTGCACAGAGCTGATTATTTTGGCAGCTCGAGATCACCCGGCAGTGTTCCTGTCTCTCATCAACACTGATGTATGTCATAGCAAATGCACATGGAGGCTCTAGGACAGTGGCGTCTAGGGGGAGAGGAGGGAGCTGGGGTGTCGCTTAGATGCCAGTCAATGTCCACAGACCACAGACAGCAAAGTGTGCTGCTGGGCACTCACATAAGAGAGCTCTCACATGGGTGGAGTCGCCATGCGTAGGAGACCTGTGAATGGAAGGAAAGATGAGTTACTGAAGCAGCCTGGTGCTGACTCGCAGGATGCAAAAGCAGGTCTGCTTCCAGGGTATGCAGAATCCAACACCAACAGCTTGTGTAGGAGCAGAGCAGCGTAACTGGGCGATGAGCTGCGGGGCGTGGGGCAGGGAAGCTTTTTCTTCTCTAGCCAAGCCAATAGTGGCCTTACATTACCCGTTTGAATTTGGAGAAGTTTATCCTACCTACCCTCAGCAATTCCCTCACAGTAACATTGCTCAGCTCTAAAGACAAATGCTCAGAAGTGCTTGCTGCAGGCTTAGCTTAGTCACACAGCAGCACTAAGGAGATAGCAGGTTTACAAGAGATAGCGGGGTTCTTTCCCTCAAATGGGGTGCAGATGAGTGTGTGGGTTAAGGGGGGCACTGGGGGTGGGAAAGGATGACATAACAGTGTGGTCTCCTGGAAGATTCAAGTAGCAAGGAAGAAGAGGAAGGCTGACAGGTGGTGGTTTTGTGCCTGACAGTCACACTGCAGCCCCTTATAGCTCTGATTCACCCTTCACAAGGAAGATGCATGTGGTTTATTGACTGCATATGGTAGCCAAGCATTGCCAAGGCCTTTCCAGTGCGGAGACAAAGGTACCTTACAGACTTTCACAAATGCTCCCTCCTGACTCCTTAGCCACAGGCTCAAATGATCATTTCCCCATGACAACTCAGTAGACGCCCCAAAAGAGAAAGGTGTGCTTTTCAAGGCTCCTCCTATGAGCTGTGTTCAGCACTGTAAGGCCCAGGGAATCTAAGTGACTAAATCATGTGTTCCGAGTAGAGAGTTAAATCCTTAAACTCCAGTTTGGGCCAGCAGGATGAAGGCTAACTGGCTAAGTCCTTGCTGGAAGTGGATGGAGCCTCCTTACACTGAACAGAGAGACTCTAGATTTCTTTTAAGGATTTAGGCCTCATGGACTTGCCAGCAGTCACGCAAGATATCAGTGTCTGCTACAGCCCAGTCCACTCCCTTCCTTGGCAGTCAGAGGGAAAGGGAATGAGTGAGTGCCATATGTAAAGGAGAGTAAGATTGGGCAGGGGATATGGGGTTAGCCTGAGATTCACTAGGGCAAGATGGAGCTGGGATGGTGGGGCATGAGTCTTTAATAACAAGCCAGGCAAGAACCAACCAGGTTGAACATGCAGGAAGAGGTCCTGGTAAAGCAAGACAGAACCAGTTACAGCCCAGATTGTTTGTTCTGTCGTGCAGCTGGATTCCCCACAACTATTCAGGCAGCACAGCCACCTGGATCAGGAGGGGAATGAAGAGGTTTGTTAGTCCCTGAGGGCTAAGACACCGCAGGCACCTAACCATGTGATGCACCAACAGACATTTTCTATCTGAGAGGAAGTCTGAGGTACTGTATTGCCTGGAAGCCAATCTTGCTAACATACTGGGAGCTTGATTCATCCCTTGGTTAGAGTGGCTCAAATTAGCATACTTTCCCCGCATTAATGAAATTATGTGTTATCTAATCCCAGAGAAGGAAGGCAGAACTGCTCCTGTGGTTCACCACTGAATGAAAAACATAATTTCCATCCTTCATAACTGCTAAAAATAAAAATTAAAACTAGCCCTCGAAGTGTGGCTATTCCCCAGGATGTCACAGGCACTTCTCACCCGGTCTTCTCTTGGTGGGGCTGGAGTTCCCCCTCCTTCACGGCTCTGGAGGAGCCCACAGGTGACAGCAGAGAAACGTGAGGATCAGGACTTTCTGTGATCATAGGTTATAACATAATCTGTCAAGAAAGAGAGAATTATACGATGTGAGAGCCAGTCACTGAGCAGGGCTCCTGGTAGCACCAAAGGGCTCCTGTGAGAAAGTGCTGTTAATAAAAGATGCCATGCCCTGTCAGGTTGGTCTGTGATCAGGTCACAGCCATAGGACTAAGAGCCACCATGTACTTTTGGCACTCTGCTTTCAGAACAAGAAGAAAGAGAAAACAGCCCTTGCTGCAGTGAGAGCAGAGAATAAAGCTGCCCTTGCCCCAGGCAGAGAGTTACACAGAGTAAGGCCTGAAGAGAAAGCAAGGCCCGTGTGCCGTGTGAGGCAGGATCCTGGGCTGGACATGGCTTGGCAGGCTCTGCATGTGTGCATGTGACAGCAAGGGGGGCAGAGAAGAAAGTGCATAGACAGGGGCAGGGGCAGAAGCAGTCAGGAGAAGAGCAAGGAAACAGAGGCACAGAAACAACAGGGTGGGATCTGTCTGTGGCTGCTCCATTCACCAAGAGATGGGCAGCACTGAGAAGACAATTGACTTTTGTCCCCATGATTCTCTTCAGGTGGAAGTCCAGTGCCAGGGCTTGTAGAGCTGACCCCTCTATGGACTGCAGGTCAGCTACAGTGATGCCAGGCATGGCTGGTCAGAGGCCACTCTGCTCCTGCCTGCTCAAGTGCACAGTGCAGGCCATGCAGGGGGGGTTGCGTCCCTCCATTTCTCAGGGGAATGCCTCAAACCCTCCAGCAGGTGAGGGTGCCCCTCTGCCCTGAAGAACAGCACAGGCCCATTCCCCCAGCAGCCATGGAAGGTGCCAGTGCTCTCAAGCACTGCCAGGCAGCAGGGACCTGCTGCTGCTTTGCCAGGGCAGGATTTTCCAGAAAATGTGCATGGGATGGCAAAATTCACTTCAGTGGGGCAGGCACAGTGAGGGACAGAGAGTAGGAGCCAGAGAAGACAGAAGACAGAGAACAGCCAGAGCTGGCTGTGAGACAGCAGGACAGAGACTTTCCAGAGGAGGCTGAGCAGAGTTTGCTGACACATAGGCGAGCACCAAAATTTACTGGATTAAATGCAGGAAGATGGGAATTTTGTTTCCAAATAATTTATTTTAATATTTTTCACCCATCGGGGGTGAATTTTCTTTCTCTGAAAAGTGTTTTTTTTGGTTTAAGAGAACACTTCAGACACAGGAAATCCCTTTCATACTTCCAGGAGAACTCAGAGCAAAGGTGCATGTGGATGTAGCTCACAGGTGGGTGTGCAAGCGGGTCTGGTGCCCTGGCTGGAGTGAGAGGGAGCCTCAGAAATCAGTGAGTTCTGTTCCTCCAAACACCCGCAGGACAGCTGTGGAGATCCCGTAATAGCCAGCTCAGGCAGCAGGACCTTTCTTCCCTATCACTCTGCTCTTGGAAGGACCATCTCTTTCCTACTGAACTCTTGTGATCTTGCCCGTTCCCCCATGTCACTGCCCTGAGGGCTGTGCACAGCATGTCAGGCAGCTAAGCTTAATTTCCCTGAGCACCCTGGGCAGCTGCTGCCCGAGTCATGACCTGGACAGGGGACTGGCTGAGGCACAGCCTCTGTTCCCCTCTGCTCAGAGATGCTTGGAGCAGGAGAAAAGCCGTGGTCTCTCTAAAACACCAGGTAATTTGTACCTGGCCTGTAGCCAGGAAACACTACGTGTTTCTCCCTCCTTCCCCTGTTCTTGTGCTCCACGGAACACAGCCTCAGCAACATAGTTCCAGCTCAGATGCCTGCATTAGCCAGGCCACTGACACGCCATGATATAAAATGTATGCCTGCACACTCAGCTCCCAAGTAACATGGCCACAAGCCTGTTTTAGGCAGTCTGCTGGAGGAGAGCACAAGATGGAGACAGCAAAAAACCCAAAACAAGTTAATATGCTTTTGGTTGATATGCTAGAGATGACCTTTGAGCACATACTTGCAGGCCCACAGTATATCCAGAGTATTTAGCTGCACTCTTATATGGACACCAACAAATAAACACTGGGAACCACAGCAACATCAAAGTTTGTCCTCCCACTACCTCAGAGCTGTAAGTACACGCTGTAGCTACAGCAGGTGATTCCAGGTATTGAATTGCAAAGGTCACAGAAGTGTGAGGCAATGGAAGGAAGGAAATGCTGATTTCTTACATGGTGACCCAACTCTGGGTCCTAATTTACTCTCTCCTAAACATGCACAGCAGCCCTAAGGTATCCTCTGCTCTCCTCCAGTTAGACTACGAACTGAGTTGCCAGGTCTTTATCACTCCCCAGTGTATGTGAGCACTGTGGATTGATGCCACACTCCTTCGTTTACCCACCTGGGTACTTCCAGGAAGTCCTGTCCACACTTACCCAAACCTCAGGCTTTATTCTAGACCAGCAATCATCCAGGCCAATGCTGACTTATTCCAGGCCAAGTAGCAAAGCAGAGCTAAGTGCTGGCTGCTGCTGCAGCACATCATTGCTCCTCAATCACAGTCTGTGAAACATTTGCCTGTTCCCCTGCTCAGGGACTGAAAAGCTTCTAGTGGTTATGAGCCTCACGCCTTATGTGAGCATCAGACTAAGGGCAGTGTGTGCTCAGCTTATTTTCTACCATGTGATTCTGTTTAATCAACTTCTCCACTACTCTGATAAGTGCCTGCTTGGAGACTTGCCACTAACCTTAATTTTCCTGTAACCTCCTCCCCACCAAGAACTTATTTCTCAAGGATTAAAGCTTGAAGGATAAATTACTTCTTTCCAAACACATCAGAACTGTTCTGCCTGGCTGACCTTCCCAACAAAGCACTAGACGAAGTGTCAGGAGGATGAAGCAGGCAGGCACAGGATAAGTAGCTCATTGCTGATGAAAAGCACTGTGGAGAAGACCAGTCATGTTCAAGGACTCCAGGAATAACAGGACAAGGGATCACAGAGCCTCAGAAGGCCTCAGGAAAAGGGGCCACCAAATCTGGCAGGGCTGAGTAGGTTTGCTGGTGCTGCTTTGCAGTTCACTGCAGCAAAATTTGTTCTGTAGACTTATCAAACATGGACCTTTGTTCCATGAAATGGTGGAGAGCAGCTTGCTATTGTCTGGCCTCTCCTGCTTGATCAGAGACATCAAGTGAGACTGGAACATTTTCCATTTTCCACATTTACACCATCTCAGTCACAAGCAAATGAGCTTCCGAGTCACGGCCATCACACCAAACTCCTTCTTCCAAGGGAGGGGAATAACTGAAGATCCTTACTCCATCTTGAAATAAGAGATTACACTAACCTTCGTGTTTTATTCTAATGTCTCTGCATTAGGTTTTGCAAATCGCAGCACTGAACAGAGGTTGGTTTATTCTGGAGTACAATCTCTCTTTCATTTCAGAGATCCAGCCAGCCAGAGGGATGTGAACAGCACATTTCAAAGAGGTATACAAAGGATTTTAGCAAGCTATGATACCGCTGTGAGTTTTGTGCTATCTGATACAGCAAACCTCATGGTCACAGCATGATCTGCCTACTGCCACGTCATGCACATCACTTCAGCTGCTTAGCAGAACACCAACAGTCTCAAGGGAAAGAATGCCAGATGTTTTATATTTTTCATATTAAAGGTGAACAAGAAAAAGAAAGGTGCCTTGGCTGTATTTGCTTTCTTAGCTGTTCTCTTAACCAGAGCTGTGCTGCAGAAACTGGTTGTTGAAGATAAGGTGATTGTAGTTAAATTTCTTGTGGGGTTTTTTGTCTGTTGTAGCAGCTGAAACAGGAACACGGCTCAGATAGTGTCTGTTAATTGCAGCAGGCTGTAGGTACAGCCACAGTAGTTCTCTAAACTGGTACAATTTCCTGGGTTTCTTCTCCTTCCTAGGGTAAACAGCTAACCATAACTTTCCCTCAGTTTACAGTATTATCACTGCTTTCATTGTCCGCTGCATGGCATAAATCAGGATTGCTAACCAGAGGAACAGCTGCCAGATTGATTTCAAAATCAGGTAATAAAGGGAAAACAATAACCTTTATAGTCTGGTCACTGTATTTATAGTCTCTGTGTTCTCACCTTAAACATAAGCAGGAACCACAAAGTCTCAGAGACAGCTGGGCATGAGGAACCCCTGAAGACCCAGGGCAGCCCAGGGTCGAGAGGCTGCTGAGAACACAGGCAATGGAATTAAATTCTGCTGCGTTATCAGCTGCTTGCTTCACCATGTGATATTGTCTAGCCATTCTCCTCCTTTCACATCTCTTTTCCTAATCCTTTTCGGGTTTTTTTCCTGCTTCTCCAAGTCTTCCTCGATCCCACTGCATTCAACACAACACAACAACTTGTTAACAATTTGTCCAGAAAAACTGGTCTTGGCCATGGCCAGGGCTGGCTGGTCAGAGCAGCCCAAAGAGTACACATGTGCCAGCCAGATGTGTCACAGAAGAATCTGTCCACAGTATCTGTTGACCACCAAGGGAACATTCTGCTACGGTCAGCTCAGTTCCAACAGGGAAAGTGTAGGAATCACCATAACTTCATGTGAGCTTCTCTTTGGGTCAGATTTGCTCTGAAATAGTCTCAAGGCAGCAGAAAAGCTACTCTCAACATTTTATCGACTCACTTAAGTATTTTTGGCTCCTGTTCTGTGGGATTTTTAAGCTGTTTGGGACGTATTTTTATTGACATAAAAGGTTTCACCTGAGAAGCCCTACTGCTCCACACACCTGTGCACTTGGCAGCAGTGCCTTTGATGATTTTTTCTGGCTGCTCTCTTAGTCTGAGCAGCTTCTCCTTGTGACACAGAATTTTCTCCTTGTGTTCCTCCTTCAAAAAGGCTGTGATGACATGATGCTTCCAGCCTACCTCCAAGGACAGGCATTCCAGCACACAGATTTCAGGCAGCATTCTTGCAAGGTGACCTGTGTTCCTTCTTGACTCCTTGCTTTGGGAAAGGGTACCTCCTTTTGTCTCACCAATGCACCACTCAATCTCTTGGATAATATTGCTCCAACAGTCCTGCTGATGATGCAGCAGAGGGATTGGAAGCTTGAGAGGATTAACATTCATCTTGCAGCAAAGGAAGGCTGAGTAGATTGATTCTGTAACTAATGCTCCTGTCACCAGTGTGACACCCCCATCAAGTGTCCCAGCTGGAGTTGCTTGTCATCATCAGCTGTGAAGCATCCCAAGAGACAGCAGCACCCACCATCTGCCAAGCTTTCAGTGACTCAACACCCTGGTTGACCACAAAGCTCCTTTGGATGACTCCCTCTCAGGAGAAAGCAAGTCCCATTTGCAATGAAGTCCTCTCGTTGGACAGATCACCCACAGCACCCATGAACCTGCAAGGTACATCTGACTGACAGGTGCTGCCCTTGTCTGTAACACTGTGAGCCACTCTGCTCTCCTCCTACAGCTGGAGAAGGAGTCCACAGGGTCATAACCAAGCAGAGGCAATGCTCAGGCTTGAGTTAGCTGATGTTCAGGACCCAGGTGGTTTCCCCCGACCTGTATAGACACCATGAACCAAGCATTCCATGCAGAGCAGATCCTGCCCACCACCCACCTTGCTCCTGGCATACACACACAGCACTCACTATTGGCCTTGTGAGGAACAGACACAGTCTGAGCACAGGCTCCGACCTTGCTCCACACCTGGCAAAGACACAGGCAGATCTCAGAGGCAAATCTGAGCCAGGAAAACCTACCCATCCCCCTGTGAGATCTGGGAATTATAAAGCCATATGTCAGCCCACTTTACAACCTGGCACCTCCACTTCTCCTTCAAATTCCCACTCTGCATAGGTACAACATCAGCACTAACTGCAGAAGATGGTTGCAATATGACTACAGGTGAATTTGTTATTTCTTGGGAGGCTGGGAGAAGAAAACGTTACGGCTGTGACTTGAAGCTCAGTCCCAGCAAAGGGTCCAACATCAGTTGTGACTTCCCAGTGCCAGCTCCAGACCGTTCTCCTCTGGCTCCCAGCTGCCAGAGGTGTACCCCAGCCCAGCCCTGCTGCGCTAAGTCAATGACTTGCACACCTTTGTGAGGCAGCCCAGTACTGCCAGCCCAGTGCTCTGCCTCCAGCTGTGATCAGCAGCTCATCCTTTTGGAAAGAGCAACACAGATGGAGCATGTCTGCAGCTGAAAAATGATGAGGTGGGGAACTACACCTCAGGTCATCCAAAACTGTCTTGATCCTCTCTGCATGTGTTTGAGGAAGGCAGAAGGGACAGTGCAGAAAAAGCAGGGCACAATGGGCCAGCTGAATATAAGAACTGAGAGGGAGAAGTAAATCAAGCCAGTAGCAGGAAAGGGCTGACTGCTCCCTTCCCCTTACAGCATGTGAGGAGGATCAACAGAGCCTTCACCTAAGCACTCAGCTGAATGTTGTCATCTTTTGCGCATTGAAGACCAGCATTTCGACTCACAATTTTCATTCACTCTCTGGCAAGAAAGAGGTAAAAAGCCAAGTCACACTTAATGGGAAAAATAAAATCAAGTCCTTTTTTTAATATCATTATTTAACTCATGATTTAATCTCATGATTTGCAGGGCCTGAGTCATGAGGCTGGATTTCTTTCAAGGTGGAAATACCCCTGGCTGAACTAGCAACACATGATCATCAGGGCACACAGAAATATAGCATTTCCCATGCTCTATTACATTGCTTCCACCAGTCCCAGAAGGACAACTGAAAACCAATCCTATGCAGTTGGCTCCCTCAGGGTGGCTGAAGGTATTCTTTCTTCCTTGTTCTAAGATTGTCCCAAGAGTCTCAGCCTAATCCTTAAAATGCATAGGGCAGAGGAAAGAAATCACACCCTAATTCTAAGAATAAGCTGTACGTCAAAAGTTTCTACTCCCTTCCTTGTACTAGGAAGACATTTTTTGCAGCACAGCCACAGATATTAAACTTTGAGTGCACTAGTGCCTTACTGCATCAGTCTCTCTAAACAGGCAATATGAACCTCGGCTCTCATCTCACTAGTGGGGAAAGAAGCCCCTTGACTTAATTCTGTTGACCTCAGTTCATTAACCTTGCACTGGAAGCCACTCCCGCACTCCCCAAAGCTTAGGGTAGGTGGATGAGCAGAGTTCTTCCATGCCAGCAATGCATGTGGGATCAGAAGGAGGTCTGGGGGAGGAAGGAGATGTTGAGGACGGTGAGGGAGATGTATGATCTCATCCTACACCTTGCTTGGTTACTTCCCAAAGCTGTCAGGCGCTTTGGCATACTGCTGGCAGAGGCAGGTTTGCCATGAGGAAATGTGCACCAGCAGCGCCAGTAGTCCTGGCCAGGCATGGACGGCCACAGGGAGTAACATTTCCTATTCCTTTGACTCTGGAGACAATCTGCAATGCTTCTAGAGAAAACCTGGCAGGACTGTGCCCACCACCTGTCTCAGCTGAGCGATGTATCCTCAGAAGGTCCAACACTACATGTTTGTTTCTCACTACAGGGCAGTGGGAGTCCTCACAGGGACAAGGTGCAGCTGCCCAGGCTCCGCCTCTGCATCAGTCCCACGGAACATCACAAGCTCTTCCCTACCTACCTACCAAGGAGAATTTATTTTCTTCTTTTTTGCAGATTTTCAACTCCTCCCACGGGCCTCTCTAAACAACCCCTTCCCATTCAGATGCTGATGCTTTTCAGCTGATTAAACTGTGGACCAGACCATGAGCTGGGTGTAAATCAGTATTGCTTGTCAATGCTAATTTACACCTGCTGAGAATTCCCTTCCTTCACCATTTAGCAGAATTATATGACACGTCTTTTATCTCTCCGCACAGTTTAGCCTGCCATTCCCCTTTCCTGGCCCCCGAGCCTCCTGCTTTGCTCTGAACTCCCTGGAGGTTTACAGGATAAGTTGCTTATTTGCAATGTAAAGTGTCTCTCAGAACCACAGCCCCGTGCAAACAAACCCAAGAGAGGCACATTTATCCCTACTTGTGCAACAAATCCAGCCCCATCTTTTTCTGGCAGCAGTTCCCTACGCATACACTGCACAGAACTTGCTAAGGGAAGAAGTATGTCCCTTATTGCCATTACACAATGCAGAACTTCTCTGGGGAGATGCAGAGGAGGGAGAATGAAAGGATTGATTCCACAGAGACCCTGAGCTCTTTCCTTTTGCATTGAAACTGATGGTGATGGCTTGCCACCCAGCTCAGCACCCTGTAGATTCTGACTGTCAATAGGCAGGATACCATTAATGACTTCTTGTTGCCAGGGTGATATTGATGGATAGTCCCTGGTGTTGGTGGGAATCCTGGGAAAGCTAGGGGGAAAAAAAAAAAAAAAAGTGGGTCAAAAAAAAAAGTGAGTTTGTCCCCAAAGGGGCAGTTGTGTGACACACTTGATGAATTCAGTGGCACTTCACACCTCCTGCCTCCTCCTGCCTTCTACAAGAACAGCACGGTGCTCTTCAGAGCCAGTGCAAACACTCCTGCTTGCAGTAGGGCTCTGGTGCAGAGGTGCAGTGCTGCAAGTGGATTTCATTACTAGGCATTACTTTTGCAGCTTCACCCTGGCAATTCATTTCACATACAGACTAAAAATCTTGGCTCTAGTGAAATCACTTGGACCTGTGCCAGTGGGCACAGAGCCAGGATTTCCCCCAGCTCTTAGGATTTCTTATCGCAAGTGACAATTTCATTCAGCTGCCTCGATAGGCAGTGGGAACCCCCTGCCTCTCCAGAACTGTTTCAAGCGTGGAAAAGCCACTGTTGCAGTTTTTTGCTCTATTTCCCTGAGGCTCAGTGCTGTGCTCTCTTTGAAGGTGGTGCCATGGGCTCTCTCTCAGCTTCCTACTTCGCAGTGTGCAGTTCAGAGAAACCTTTCACTTTTCATCCCAACCGAGTGACCACTGGAAATGACAGGCTGTGCTTCAGTCACAATTGGGTCCTTTCACTTTGCACAAGTGTTCTTTGGATTTGGGGCACAGGAGCCATCTTCCTAAAATAACACTTCCCTCTTTGACCTTGCTTTCTCCGGGAAAATCACTCCTAATTCAGGTTGGTGACGTATTAATGAAGAGGTGATAAAGCTCCAGTGGAGCTCCCTCTTTCTCTACAGATGCTATTTATCTAAGCCCACCGAGGAGTGGACAAACTGCAAGATGCCTTGTTTGGGGGGAGATTTTAGTATGATTAGCAAATTTTAGAGTATGCTTTCTGTCTTAGCAAAGACTCTTACCTTTTCTGCTTTACGTCTAGGAGTACATACAAATTTACTAAAGAACCTTTTATTCCGAACAGTAGTTCCACTCAGGCATGTATCACTCCATCACCTGATGGGCACTCCTAATCCAGAAAGTTTTTAGTGGTTTAGATCTCTTATTACAGAAGAATTATATCCACAGGGGACCATTATCTATAGCAATACCATTACATAGACAGTTTTGCCAGTAAATGCCCCAGTGTAGATCAGATCCAATGGATGTGTCAGCTTTTCCATCTATTTGTATGTTCATATCCTTCGCCTCCACGTGAACTCAGGAACTGGAATCAAAATTACCCGCCCCTCTCTTTTGCATTTTTTGATATCCCTAGTTCTAATGGCATACAGAGTCCAAAAGCACTTTACATCAGGAACTGATCCCAAGAGAAAAATTCAGTTCCTTTCTCTACATTACATGTAGCTGTTCATCAAATTTATGGGGCAAGGTTCCTAAGCACATGGAGACTGGACCAGCACTGACAGAGGGTCTCTCTTGTATAGAAACCCTTTGATCAGACTGTCAGCACCATTTATTTATTTGCTTTTGTTTCATATTCTATAGTGCTTCATGAAGTTATTTTTCTCAGTTGAGTATCAAAGGCAAAGGCTGCCCTTTCAAGTTGGATTTGCACCTCTTCCCTTCCCCACCATTTCAACTAGCTATGGAAATTACTTGGATTTTCTCTTTCTCCCCCTGCCTGCCTGTGTATATGAGAGGCTTTAGGAACACTGAAGGCTGGAGAAAACTCCAGTTGATGTCTTCCCTGTAGGAAATGTTGTGACTTGCAATTAGCACATCTAAGTGCTCTGCTTGACCTACTGCTGGCCAGGGTGGAGAGTACAGATCCAGCTACAGTGTCCTGCCTTTTCCCCAGCTAGGAACAAGGGGATGGAGGACTGTGAGTGCTATGGATGAAAGAAATGAGGTACCACCACAAACTGGTAGGGACAGACAAGGACAGGAACTGGTTTATTGCACTGAGAAACAGAACGTGATAGGAATGTAAAAGCTTCTTGAAATAGGATCTCTGCCTGTGGGGCACTGCTGTTCTGCTGCGTTTGCAGCTATTAGTTCTCTGCAAACAATTCTGTGACTGCAGAGACACAACAGGCAGTGAACTGCCCAGAGCAGCTTAGGGCTGAGCAGAAACAGTGTTTGGACTGGGCTCTGGGTTCTTCCACTTGGAAATGCATGGGTACATGTCTTTAAGGACAAATCCCGGCACTCTAGGAGGAGCGCATTCCACAGGGCAGCTTTCCAAGTGTTATTTGTCCTAAACAGCTGGTCACCAAAGGTTTTTCAGGTCACAACATCAAGACTTAAAAACACAACAGATGCATTCAAGATAGGAGAATCACTCAGGGCTGTATTTGACACTAGCTGGGCCTTAACTCCCTGGTGACCTCACAGGAATAGGATTTGGAGAGATCAGACTGGAGGCAGTACAGATCCATGGGATTTCTCACCACACACAAGTCTCCCCCAGACACATCATGTCATGCATGGTTTACCAGAGATGTTTTAAAGTCATCATTAAGAAACAAATTCTAAGACTGATTAATACCAACTATACTCTTGGGATGTTCCTAACCACATCTATATATTCTAACTTATCAATATTGCCATGGGACTCTTTCTTTTTGGTTTTCTGCCAGACCCTACACTATAGTGAAAAGTGATGGAAGAGGAGGCAGGACATGCCCCTTTGTTTAAAGCCAGCTGTAAGAAAATGTTTTTGTTTGTTCAAATGTACTGGATACTTTGTGCAAGCTGCATCTTCATGCAGTGCAGGTTTGCAACTGCACATGAAACAAGGTGAAGAAAATTAAGAATAAATGCAGCAATTTTGTAGCTCTTCCTAAGAGAGTGAGGGAGAAGGATAGTGAATCAGATCCCTTCTCCATGTGCTGCTGGTCTTGAATATTGGCTACATCATATAGAACTCATGACATTAAGTGTGATGAAGACCCACCCTGGATCCAGAATCACAGGACACTCCATGTCACTTCTTATGCCAGTAACTTGCTGTGGGGTCTGAAGCCGGCAGCTCCCAACCAGCTCTGGGTTCTCACAGCCTGAGTTAGGTATCATTACTTCCACACCATTTTGAAAAATATTCCAAGAGCCTAATGAAGGTCACTACATTTTTGTTAACCTTTATTTTTTTTTCTGCAACTGTGAAAAAATAAGACACAGATCATAGTAGCTGATGAGAGCCCTTGCACGCAGATTTATTTTACCAAAGTAGTGCTAAAAGCTGAACCAAGAGCATCAAGGCAGAGCTGCCAGCAACCAGCCAGCTTTTTTTTAAAATAACACAGCACTGAATGCATGCAGCCTTTGTGGCTGTCACAAAGTACACACACCTACCCAAAGATGAACACTCCACAGCAAGCAGGCAAAACCACTCTACTGATACAACTTCGTAATATCAATCAAAAGAGAGGAAACATTGTCCAGGCAGACATCTAACCCCTCATGGGAAACAGACAAATCCTTTGTAAACACCTTTTTTAAGGAGTACTCTGAGAAGATACAGTGGAGATGCTGCAGCCAACATTATGGTAAGAGTCTCATGCAACACAGCATCTCAGAAAAGGATTTAACTTCAACCTCACAAGTACTTTCCATCAACAGTTCCTGCATGTAGCTATAACACCTCAGAAAGTTTAATTACCATTCAAGAAATGGAAGACTAAATGAGCTATGTGACCTTTCCCACCCCAGATCCTGTAGGTCAGCATTATTTAAGACAATTGGGAGCTTGAAAAGCTAAACATTAGTGCTGGCAGATGAACAGATGGATGGATTGCTGCCAACATAATCCATCTTCCCACTTGCCTCCATAGGGCTGAGTGACATTCAAAGCTAACTACTTCCCTATGCAAAGAGAAATGCATGTGATGCAGTGAGTAGGCTTTAAAAAGGACTCATCAGCTGGCAGGACCAGTGGCAAAATGCTTTATGGCTGCTGTTTAATGTGCAGGCAAGGCTGTAAAAAAGAGGCATCGGGCTAGGGCAGAAGAGAGGATTGTAGTGACCACAGTGGATTAGCTGTAAGACAACCTCTGAGCAAGTTGTTAAAATCTGTCAGGATGCTGTCATTTTTCCTTTGTGCATAGGAGGTCTAAATCTAATTAACCTTTTAATCAGAGCAGATAAAATTGTGGTATTATCATCGAAGGGGATGCCTTATCTACAGCTTCATAAAAAAATTCCATCCATGCTCAACTTGGATTTTTTTTTTTTTTTTTTGCTTGAGACTCTATGAGTAAATTCCCCAAACACTGAAAAATAAAAAAGAGTACAGTAGGAGATTGTTTAACACAGCCAGTTACTGTGCAGATATCAGCGCATCTGATGCCAGATGGGACTTGGTCCAGAACTTTCATATCCAGCTCAAATACCTGTTGCCTGAGCACAGAGGAAGTTCCTGCTCCCTGAGTGGTGCAGGCACAACAGGAGCTGTGACACTGTGCCAGTATGAATCGTGTCACCCTCCCTAAAGGAAAGGGCACTGAATCTCACAAACTCTCACATACCCAGGACTTTCTGGTGTTCTGCAAAGATTCAAAAAAAAAAAAAATTAAATAAAACAATCTCCTACATCTACTAGCTATAGCAGGCTGTTCTGTCAGTTACTAGACTACAGCATAACTTTTCTAAATTGATGCAAATAACTCTGACATGTACCTTTGTACCTCCAGGACCCCAAAGAATAAAGATTGCTGTCTCTGACTGGTCTAAAATACAATCCAGATCAGACTTTATGTTGTAGGGTTTTTTTACAATGGCTGAAGTCTTCAAGATTTTCTACATCTGCTGGCAAACCTTAGAACTGTCAACAAAGTCAGCCAGCACAAGCAAGTGCAGAAAAAAACCCTATCAAGATCTGAACCTGGGACTCCAGATAATGAAGCTTCTTGACTAACCCACTGGCACATCTGTTTCACTGAACTTGCCTGTGTAATCTGAACCAAAAAACCCACTCATTACCATTTACTGTTGCCCATGTGCCTCCTCTAAATAGACTTGCATATTAGCATTTATGCAACGTTCAGTACAAAATCCACATGGCTCCTTTCAGCAAGCAGAAACAAGGATAAATTGCAAACTGAGTCTGGAGATGGAGCTTCTAAAGATTTCTTTCTGAGCACCATGTAACATTTGCTGTAGATAGACAGTGATGGAAGAGATGTTACAACCTGCTCCAGATGGACCACGTTTTCTTTCCTGCATGAAGCTAAAATGGATTTCTTTCATATGAAATGTCTCCTAGTGATCCCTCTGGAACAGAATTTGGGTAGCAGAGCAGATCCAAGCTTAGGCTGAAAAGTGTTGTACAGCTGCCTCTAATTACCTTGACCAGCCTCATCTGGGACCTCCACCCTTGCTCCTGCCACCCAGTGGCCTGGGAGCTGCATTTAAGCCCTTGCCTTGGCCCTTACTCATCTTAGGCTGTGTGTGTGTTTGTTGTGACCTGCTTGGCTTTACTTCTTGGGTGACATCAGAGCTGTGTTGGCACTACAGGTTTCTCTGAGGCCTGCTGGATGAAAAAAGATCCAGTTATGGGACTCACTCTGCCCTTCCTGTTTAGGTGCAGTGGGACTGTGCCCCTTTTCCAAGGTTTCCGTCTCAACCTGCCCATGTTGCCCAGCTTCTACCTTGCCTTCTTTCCCAGAGATGTCCATCCTTGCTTGCTTCCTGACAAGGAGTTTTCCAAGCCCTTGAAGTTGGTGAGTATTATCCACAGTTAAACAGAAGAAACAAATGTTGACATGGAATGAGAGTAGAAAATCAGGAGTATTTGAAGTTCCCCTGCAGTGACCACTGCCAGGTGACCTTCTAGGAGCAAAGCAACTCAAGCCTGTCACACTTGACCTTCTGACAAGCAAAGAGAGCCTCTGAATATTAACAATTTGCTTTAACAGATAAAGGGTAAATATATATTGGCTGTCACTGCCTAAATCGCGGTAATAAAATGTGGCAGCCAATCAACATCTTCTGCCTTAACCATCAAGACAAGACCATAAAGCTTTCCCATCCACTGAAAGAAAAAGGTTTCATGTCTCTAGGAGACTGCAATCAGATAAGTAAGTCAGAGGCCTTGTGCTGCCATTGCTCTTAGTCTTTTAGATGATGGGTTCTTAACTCCACAAATTGTCGTATCCCTTGTGGACACACGCTGTGTTAGACTTAATCTTGACAGATAGCAAGGAATTGATCACAGAAATAAAACATAACTGGTTGCTTAGTTACCAATGATCACTACACAATTACATTTGCTGTGTGCAAACGGAGCCCAGTGCAAACCAATTATCTCTCATTACAACTCTAAAATGTCAGCTTCAGAGAGCTGAAAACAGCTAAGCCAGGTAATAAGGGGAAATTTGAGTAGAAAAATACAAACGATAATAGGGAACTTTTCCCCCCCAAATGTTCAAACAGACACAATCCTGTGGCTGGGGAAGGTAAATATATTGGTTTGAAAAAAAAAAAAAAAAGGATTTTTGTTTATTGGGAAAATGAAAAGAAGCATGTTATGTGTGTAAACACTGGGAAAGTAGAAAGTAGTAAATAAAAATGACAAGCTAAGAATTGCACAAAACTGGTAAGGGGGGAAGATATAGGGAGAAATAAAGAGCTTCAGGATTAACGATGGTATAAATGAGCTGAAATACTTTGAGTCCTAAAAACAGCATGGTGTCACTCCAAAAATGAAGTGGGGGCTGTGATGATTAATGGGAATGGCTTGGGCATGGGAAACAGCCCTATGTCTGTGTGAGGCAGACTTGAAGAGCCAGCAGGTGCAATGGTTGCAGGATCTGCAAACATCCCTCCCACTCCTTGAAACACAAATATATGGCTATTGCTATTTAATACACTGTGAGGAGCCATCCTCATACTTCTCACAATTAGGTGCTATTCTTTTATGGTCCATCCCCAAAGAGCAAATCAATAAATCTCTCATAATTGTGACCTTCCTTTAGCAAGGTCTGTCTTTCATCTATCAATCAAACTGAGCCTTGGTGCCAGCTCTGAGGATAAACTGCTGTGCTTGGATGCCTCACCAGCAGCACATTCATGAGATGCACCACAGATGTGCTGCAGGTTAGACACTCAGGGACTAACCTGTGCCTGAATTTATCATCAGGATTTTAAACAATTCATTCTTAGCATTGCTTACATCCAGCCTCTTTGCTCTCCTAAAATACATGATAACAAAAGCATGTATGGAGATTTCTGCCTTCCTTGCGTGTGCTGTAAAGTGCAGCTATCTGATCATGTCCCCATGACAGTGTAAGTTCTCTGAATACAGGAAGAGTCAGAGCTGGATGCAGCCACAGCAGAAATGGGTTTGGGCTGAATGCCCTGCTTCGTTCCAGTACAAACAGTATGTCTTGTATACAGGAGGGATAAGGACCATAATGCTACATTCTCTACAAGGCTGAGCTGGAGAAATACTCTAGCCCGAGTAACTGAAGTTTGCTGAGGAGAAGAGAGAGACCCATTTCCTCCTTTCTCACCTCTTTACACAGTGCAGCACAATGTAATAAAATTAAATTCTACAGGGGACGTAGAACGCCTTTTTGCCTTTGACTCCATTAAGAAATCAGTTCCTGTGTGGCCATGAGAGAAGCAAAAAACAGAATGAGCAATTTTGAGGTTGATACTGAACAGAGAGAAGTGTGTTCCTGTCTATTCAAGAGATGTACAGAAAGTGCTACAAGCACTTCAAGGTCAGGAAGCATTTTCTGTTGTTGAGTTTGAGCAGAAGCTCAGGGAAAGATGCTTTACAAGAGTCACCAGCTCAGCTCATTGTTGGCTGTGGAAGCTATTGCTCTGTGAAGTTTATCAGCAGCTGGATGGGATTTCTGCAGTGTAGGAGAGATGCTGCTTGTGTTTACATTAGTAGCTGTGTATGCATTAATAGTTGTGCCTGGCAATGAGTGTATGTGCTGCATTCATGGCTGATCCACACAGGTGCTTCCTAAATGGGATTGGTTCATAAACACCACAGTGCGCCTGCTCTGGAGAAATATTAGAGGCATAGGAAAAATTCCATGAGAGTGAGTCTGTGTGAAAGATGGGAAGTGCCTCTCAGGTGCTATGGTGTCCAGGCCATCTGCCTGAAGGGCTACACTCTGCTCTGGGGGTCAGCATGTAGCAGCTGAATCTGTTTCTGTAGATGCAAAGCCATCTTCCCTGTGCAAAGACAGCTTAGTGATCTCCTGAGAGATGGGGGAGTTCTGTTGTCTCTTCTGCTCAGTGTAGACCTACCCCACATTAGCACTGTCTGCTGCTAATCCCTTGGTTGTTACCAAGGCCCTCAGGTATGTAAACCTGGACCAAATGAAAAAGGCCCCAAGAAATAATGGGCTTACCTCATCATATCCCAGCTGGCAGCACTGCTGAGAACATGGTGGAAAACTTGATTTATTAAAATTGATGAAGGAACTGGCTTGTCTTGAATAATTCATTATGTATCAGCTGCTGCTGAGGTAATAGGAGCTCAGCAAGATCCTCTTTAGCACTGCACAGTGCCTAAAATCGTTAAATAAGATGAAGTCAAAGATTGGCTAGTTAAAGATTGAAGGGCTTTCTCCATGTGAAGTGAGAGGCCCTGGTTCCTGGTGCTGAGGTCATCCGGCTGCAAAAATCACCCACGTCTCTCAAATAGAAGCCAGCCTGCTAATGTCACTGATATTTGCCAGGGCATGAAACATTCTGCCTCAGCCATCAACTTCTGCAGAATACAATGGCTCCATTTTCCACAATTCTTACTGGATTTAAGTTTACTTTTCAATATTCACCACAAGCTAGGGATGTCTGAGGGTGTTGACTTGTTTTTCTGATCATTATGTACGAAAATAAATCAGCCTGGTACACTAAGAAGTAGGCACTACCACCTGAGAATGCAGATCTTGAGGTGCAATTTCTGCTGCTGCTTGGGGCTTTTGTCAGCACCAGCAGAATCAAATTACCCACAGCCTGGGCAGTGGCAGGGCTGGATTTTGGAAGCATGTCAGAAGCCCTGGAACAGAATCCTGCTAACTTAATCTGGTCCCACCTGAGCTCTTTTTCAACTCCATTGATGTCAATGGTAAAACCTTTGATAAATGTGTAAAGCAGCAACAAAATCAGGCACTGTAATAAAATGGCTGATGCTCCTCTTCCTGTATGTCCTCCTGCAGAGGTCAGAGGAATTGTAATTAATAAAGAAAGAGGAAAATATGATAAATGCAATGAACATGCTCCTGCTTCCCTACTGCTGGTACAGGGTCTCCACTATCCACATCTCCAGACCCTCCCTGAAGTCCACCACTTTCTCTCCTTCCAGCTGGTGATGATGGAAACTGGCCTCACAGCCAGTGCTGTTCTCAGCTCCAGCTCTGGTTTGCACTGCCTTCCTTCGTCCCCCATCAGGCACCTAGGAATTTGTGAGGTGCTGATGGTACAGCACCTCTAGACCATTGAGACAGCTGGACACAAGACAGCCTTTGACTTAAGATCCTAATGAATACAGAGATAGCGATGCCTTGTTTATTTCCTCCAGCCAGATTTTACTTCCAGATGCCATTCTTGCTTCAGCCAGAGCAGATGATTTTAGCAAGGCCTCAGTGTCTGAAGTATGTTGGTAAAGGTACTCAGATGTACCACTGGCATCATGAGGCATTTCACCTAGCACCAGAAGACTGCCAGTTTCCTCTCCTCTCCAAAAATACTGCTTCATCAATCACTTGTGAAAGTGTTTTAAAAATTAAAGCCAACTTGTCCTTGCCTTGAAATGGGGGCAGCACTTTCTCCTCCTGCTGTCTGTTAATAGCCTCTCTGCAGGAGGTCACAGACCATTGATTTACACTCCTGAGCTTTTTGTGGACATAGGTTAAGATCATTTGGAGAAGCCACAAACTGGAGTTGTGACTTCTCACCCTGAAGAGTGAGAATGAAGCAAATACTGTAACTCTCACAGCTGCAGAGTGGGAGATGCTGTGAACAAACTGTAACTTGGTAACATATGAGACTGATGTCTGGTCCCTGATCTCCCCAGACAAGACACTCCAATTCCTGTGTTTCAGCTCTGTTATCTCTAAGAGGCCAAAATAAAACTGCCTTCCAGCATCTGCAAGAATTCTCCTTGCAGTCTCTGAGAACCAAGGAAAGTCAGGTAAGGTTTCCTAAAACTGAAGCGTAATTACATGAGATTAACTTAATTCTGAGACCTGTGCTCAAGTATGAGAGCTCCAAGCCACTGTCTGAGCACAAGCTGGCATGGCCCAGCTGCCTTGAGGGACACTGTACCTTAACCTCTGAAGTGAGAAGGAAATGCAGGTATGTGGGCAAGGACAGGACCCATGCCTCTCTTTACCCTCCAACAGCATAACTCTGTGTGTGTGGTTCTGTCTGCAGCTGCTTTTGACCTTTTATCATTGTTTTCGTCTCCTTTTCTGTCTTTCTTGCCTTTTTTTTTTTTTTAAACAGTCATCTGTTCTCTTCTGGAAAGGGCACCTGACTGGTGATGATGCACAATTGCCTTGGGAGCTGGTTTAGGAGGCACGGTGCCCCTCTGACCTGCCAGACAACAGCAGTTGCTATGTTGCTTCCTTTGCTTTGTTACTTCAGGAGACCAGCTGGTATTTTTAGCATTTTCTCTAAGTAAGGCATCGTCCCTGAGGCACACTCAGGTGAGAGTACTTCAGGGAATTCCCACTGGGAGGTGAGAGTAAAGGATTTTATTATTAAAAAACCCCAAATCAACAACAAAAACCACAAAACCCCAAATCCTGGAGGAAATGCTCTTTCTTTTCAAGTGATACTGTGAGGTAGGGACTGCAAGAGAAGTAGGGAAGCAAGAGTTTTACCAGTTCAAATACAATCCCATTTTTTCAGGAAGATATAAAAAGTCCATTTCAATGCAAACCCTTTTGGGGAAGGGGGGAAGCTGAAGCTTGTTCAAACATACACCTGGTTTTGGCTGGGATAGAGTTCATTTCCCAGCCTAAACAGTGAAAAAAAGTTAGAGAAGGGCACAGAGCAGCCTAGTTCTCATCCCAGGCAGAAAGGAAGGCAAATGGTGTAAATCAAGAGTAGGAAAATTTTTGATGTTTCTCTTACATTTGTTTGTTGTTTTGGGTTTTTTAACCTAAGAGATATAAAATAGACAAAATTGAGCTGGCTAGATTTTGGGGACACTGCATTGGCTGGGCTGGGATCACAAAAGAGTCTGTAAGTTGCCTGAAGAGACACATTTGTTTCCCTGGGGTACAAGTGAAGGAGCAAAAGAGCCTTCTTCCAGTTCTGCCCTCAGTGGTGGTGTACTGAAGGCACACTCCGTGCCACTGATGGCCCAGCTAAGTGTGAAACCTGGTTTTGTCTATACAGCAGAAAGAAAAGTTAAATGCTGTTTTATTTTCTCTGAGGATACAGTGGAACTAAGCCAAAAATGTGTATTTGTGCTGCTCTGCCTAAGGCAGCATAAGCCCTTCCTCTGGTGAATCACTAGGCCCCAAAGCTTTTGCTCCTCCTAAATGAATGCCAGGTATCCTGAGGAAGTGCTGCCAGGTACAAGGACATAGTGACACTGCTGGGCTAATGCATGATGGGTGTCCATGGCTGAGGGTCTGCAGGATTCTGCCCTGAACTCCCTAGGAGGATGAGGTTTGGGATCTAATCCTCCGTATTTGACTTTTCACTGTGCCCCAATTTGCCTCAGTTTTTCTGCTTAATGCTATTTTCTGATCTTCCATAAAGCATTTTCCATCTATTTTGCCCAGTATCTTCCATGAAGATGGTGAGAGAAGTTCCTCACTGTTCAGGGGCCCACATAAGCAGGATGTTGGCAGGTAGGTGCACAGGATATCTTTGGAATCAAGAAAAACAGAAGATTGCTGCCACTATGCTTCTATGGACAAATTACATATGACAAAGTTTGGAAATGCATCTTCTGCAAGCTGGAGATAAAGGGTGCAAGGGCAAACCCACTCAGATAAATTTGAGGCTTCCTTGCAGCTGCAACAGCCATGTTGACATGCACTAGGTTAAGACCAGACTCAACTATTTTGATGTTAATTTCCTGGCTGCTTTAATTGGATATAGGCTTCTAAGTCCTGAAGTCAGCTGTGTGACATGACAAACTGATATTTGCTGCTTCACTGCTTTATCTTGCCCAGTGCTGCAGGGTCAGTACACATGTTCCTGTGCATTAGAGTGGTGCACAGAGCTGGTGGACTATTTTGCAAGAGAAGCAAGTAACATTTCACATCCAAAGGGACTGTTCAGACTTCAATTTCAGGCAAAACTACTCTGGCCTAGGTTCAGTTTCTGCTCCAAGGAATGCCTCCAAGGCACTGACAACCATCATCAGCAACCAGATAATAATCACTGAGCTGCTGGGCTACTCACTGGCAGGGCAATGACTGCACTTGGACAGTTGATGACCTCTGATTGATGATGTGACACTCATGCAATGCAGTCAGTGTCCCTCTGGACTTGCTGAGGGGCACAGCAGCCTCATGCTGTAAGGACATATGGTGTTAAAATACCACAAAGTAGTGTTTTGAGCATGGCTGAGGGTGCGGAAGCTTTCTAAGATGAGCCTTGGAACACCAGGCTTCCTGCTGCAGTCTGTGCCAATGGGCTGGCACGTGGAGGGATGCAGGACTGCTGAGTCCAACTTCTGTCTCTGTCCTTTGGATCTCTCCTATCCAACATGAGGTAGGATAGGAACACTGTGGGGGACAGAAGATGCCCCTACTGCTTCCAAGCACTGCACTACTCTGTGAGCTGACTCAGTTAGGTGGAGCACCAGGTCTGCAGCCAGGCCCAGAAAGCCACCAGCAGCTGGGAGCAGCAGGTTGTGTGGTGCAGAGATAGCAGGTGTTTCCAGGCTGGGCTGGCCATGCACTTGCACCAATGCACTGGCACACCCAGCCTGGCCCCACTGAGCCAGGGGTGCCACTGAGTCTGTGGAGCAAATTCCTGCTAATGAGACAGCAGATTATCTTGCAACAACCTGCTCAGAAGCAAGCAAAGATACCCGATTTTGGCTACTGCCAGAGTGAGGACGACACTGCATGGGGTACAGAGGTACCAGGAGAAGCTACAGTGAAATCAGCCCCCCCTCCCTTCAAGCCATTTAATGCAACACAAGGCAGGATGAATCAATAATATGTATCGAGCTGGGAAAGTTAATCTGCATCCAGAGCATCATAACAAATTAAAAGGAAATAAAATCAGTACAATTCCACTGGCTCTCATTACTATCACAGTAGAGAGTAATTAAAATCTATGGGGTGAATTCAACACTATAGGAACTCTCCTGAAACCAAAGGCACTGTACAAGGGCATTGCCTTTTCCAGATGCTACGTGTTTCCAAGAGCAGCAGGAATGGCAAAATGGGCTGAGAGGATAGGGCAGGGTAAGAGCAGAACCCCTTCAGGAGCCAGGCATTCTGCTGCTTGCTTTTCCTCATGTGGAGTCATGCTGCACACCTGCTGCTTTGGTGCTTGATGTGCTGACTTTCAAAAGCTCCAGGCTTCTGAGCTGCCACTCATGTGGAGCTCCCACTCAAGGACTTCCCAAGCCCATACACAACTGCCATTCATCAGCTCTGGCTGTCACCTCATCCTGCCTGTTCCCTGCTCCCCTGCATTACCCTGCTCCTTCCTGTTAACTCTTCTCTCCTCCCCACTCCTAAGCACAGCCACCCATGCTACATGCTCTCTTAAATGCTAAAGAAATGCCTTTTCCTGCCAGAGAGCACCTTCTGCTATCATGTTGCCTGATAAGGCTCTCAACCCATCTTTCTGTGCTTTCCTACAAACTCCTTATCCTTTGACCCACACACATTCCTGGTGAAGAAGCTGAAGGAAGACTATCACCTGCCCCAAAGCCACTTGCACTCCTACTGCAGCTCTGCTCCAGTTCTGTGTTAATTATGAGCTGGAGCTGTGCTATAAAGCAGGAATTCAACTCGAAGCAGCATTCACTGCCCAAACCTCTGTACCTTGACCCTGTGGGAGGCCCCACTACCCCACAGCCAAGGTGCTGTCTCAGCTTAGTTGAGCACCTGATTCCCATTGAGTGGGAGAGGCGTGAAGCACATCCCTCATCACTGCACACAGCATTGTGTGCAACCACCCAGCACTGCAGCGTGAGGCAGCACTGCAGCCACCACACTGGCACCCAGAGAGGCAACTGATGGTGACAGCCAGTGGCACGGGGCTGCAAATGCAAAGTTTTGTTCAGGGCTTAGGAGCTGGAAACTGCCATTAAAAGAGAGAGGCACTGGATAGGACAAATCAGTCTGGGGAAGTCCTGTAGATGGTGTGTAGCAAAAGATTTGATCTCAGCGTGCTTGTCCAGCTTTCACCTTTATGAACCTCTTACCTCCTGTCACCACACTGTGTGCATGGCTTCCACCTAAGGAAGCCATGCCAATGTCAGCAGGATGATGCAGCTACTAAAAACCATGTGTGGCAAATGCCAGTCTGCACACGTACAGTGCTGCCAAGGGCTCTTCCACATGGACGTGTTTACCATACAGTAATTATGGTAATCTACAGAGATAATCCAAAGTGGAACGTTAATGCTATTTTACAAATTGATGTACTATGGTCCTGCAGGTGGAACCATGGACTAAGAGTTGTATTTCCACATATACCATAATCTTGTTCACTGTCTGGAAAAGTGGAGGTTTCACTTGACTTGGCCTTGCCTCAGTATGCCTTTAAAAAGTTCAACCACTTTATTAACACATATCCACATCTGTAACCATGTTCAGATTCACCAATGAACAGCACAAAAGCCTCATTCTTAAAAGTCTTCAGCACCTTAAAAGTCACAGCCATATTATTACAGAATGTGCTTCAACATTTTACCAAAAATAGGTGCTCACTTCTTTCACCATCCAGCAAGGAAAGCAAATGGAAATCTGCCCCTTAATAAGTACCTATCTAGGGGCCAACCTCCCTTGTTTCTCTAATTTCCATCTGAAAATAGCAGACCATCTCTCCAGATATATAAATCTCATCTGCCTTTCCTATTACAACAACTTCGAGTTGATTTGTATGGCATTTATACATTCTTCAAAGGGATTGCTCTTTAAGGTAGTGTTAGCTCAAGGCATAACTGGAGTTTTGACCTGAATATTACTTCACTCAAAAAGGACTGTGCTCTGACGGTCTTTATAGGAGAGGAGATACAGGTAAAAGAATGGCTCTCAGGCAAAGAGGAAATAAAGTTTCTGACTCTCAACCCTCTGGACAGGCCAGGGGGAGTAGGGAGCTTCTTCCCATGGAGGTCAAAAGCCATCCTATACAAAAAAATACCCAGTGTATGCACTAATGCATGCTGCACTGTTGTAAGCATGAACAGGATTGCTGATGTAGTTGTGGGCTATGCTAGTGCCTGCAGCTGCTTCTGGCTGGGTTAGCTCTGTTTTATGGATTTACTTATGCTACTGCTGTAATGAAGAAAAACCTGAGGAGTGTGCTGAGAGTCAGAATAAAAAGTGTTGCAGAGTTATTGCTCCACTGTCTGCATGTGACCAGAAATATTGCAGCACTGTGTAGACAAGCAATGACTGTCTCCCTTGGGAATGTGGCTCTGTACCAGGTACCGAGGTAAGGACAGAACCCAGAATAAAGGGCAGAAGATCCTCACTGAAAGACAAGACTGGCTGTTGAGGTAGCAGACCTGGTTGTCAGAGCCAGGAATGAGACATCAACTCTTCCTGTACCTGTTGGAAGGTGTTCCAAAACTCCAGTGGCAGATCAAACAAGCAAGTTATGCACCTTCATCTTAAAAAGCTGATAAGCTCAGAGGCTGCTTATCAGTACAAAGGAGTTCATGGCCTACTCATTCCTCTTTCAAAAACAGATTTTCTTTGTCTATTTTTCCTGTGACTTTGGCTGATGTTTGTTTTCAGTGATACTGAGCTTTAAGGGAAGCTGAAGTACTGCCTTGTGAGGTCTCCCCACTGCAGATATGGCTTCTGCAATCATAAAGCGCCAATTTCCAAAGCTGTATCTAGCCCTTAAATAGGAAGAGAAGTGCCACACTGGGGCTTACTGACAGGTTATCTTGTGTTGTGGAAACCTGAGCCCTGATTGTCCACAGAGAACAGAGCTGTTGCAACAGCTGTGGTAAAAAATGGGGCACATCAGTGCAAAACAGTTAAGTACCGCAAACCAGGCCTCCTGAGGGACTGCTCTCATCTTCCTGTAATTGAGAGGTCTCAGTTCAGGCCTGGGGGGTGGTTTTCAGGCTGAACTACCACAGCACAGATTAGCAGTGAAACTCTATCGATCCTTTATGAGAAGCAGTCACCTCCCTTGCTCTTACAAGGCACTTTCTTGAAAAGGGTCTTTCAAGACAGACATCCTCTTGGAAGGAGTTGCTTGTGCCCACTCCTAGAAGCAGGCTGGAAGGATCAGCCACACCACCATGAATGACAGCAGTATTTCAGCACAGAGCTGACTGATATCTCCAGGCACTGCTATCCTGTTGGTCAAGGGGGCTCAGCTTCAATCCAGTACCAGCCAAGGCTGGTGCTAATTCTGCTCCAGCCAAACTCTGACCCACTGCTCTGTCTCTAGACCTCTCTGCAAGGTGTGTTTATTCAGAAAGATCCTTGAGATGTAAAGATTCTTAAGATAAGCAAGGACTTGAGTAGAGAGAATGGTAGGCAAGTTGTCCTTGCAACAAGCTAGGAAGCCAGAAAATAAATCTGACACAGCAGCTCCAACAGGCTGTGAGACTAGAAACTAATGTGTATCACTTCTGTGCTAGGTCTGAATGGAGCTGTCTCTGCTCAGTGTCTGAGGGTCTTTAATTCCTTTTTTCCTGGGGGAAGAACCTTGAATGAAAAGTTCAGCTGTGTGGACTCCGAGTCTTGTAAATCATTTGATTGTGGTCAAAGCCACTGTCATCTTTCAGTTGCTAACTGGCTTTCTAAACATGCCTGCTGAAACAGTAGGATTGCTGTGTGGTAAACAAATTACTTTTGACAGGAGACTGCCAGCACTGCTCCCAGACGCCAGGGAAGCCACAAGATGGGCTGCACCATGTCTGACTGGAGCAGCTCTAGCACTGCATCCACAGCTAGTGCAGTGTCAGGCTGCTTCTGCAAGCACTGACAAAGAACCGAGCCTGCAAACTCCCACTACCATCTGCTGAAGCTTCATATCCCAAAGGAAAAATGGATTTTTGCTTACACGTATCTTTAAGCATTTCAACAGCAGAGAAGGCAAGGGCGTAGACACTCTCTCTAGCTGAAAAAAACAGCCATGTTTTTTCTTTACAAGAAAAAATTTACTGCTGCTCCTTGACTTCCCATCTAGGACAGGGTTTCTTTCAAAAGCTTTAGAACCTTTAGTCCCTTTCTGGAGAGAAATCCTTAGGAAAGATAATGTTGAATTCCCAAACAGGTTATTTCTAGAATGGGAAGAGACTGTTCCAAACACAGGTTCCTAAAGGTCTGCAAAGGGCCCTGAGTTGTTCCAGGCCCTGAGATGTAACATGGCAAAGTGAATATCAGCACAGTGGAGATTTTTTTCCCCTTGTGCTTCACCTTGAAGCAGCTGTTAGCAAAGCCAGAAAACTCCTCTGCCCCTTGGTGTATTTAATACAGCCTTGGCAAAGGGACTGCAGTCTGTCAGCTCATGAATATGGGAATTGCCTAATTCTCCAGCTATTCTTATTACCTCAGCCCGAGGATCCCAGCTTTCCATAACTAATTCCTGAAATTATAGACTTTCCACTGTCCTTTCTGTCCTTGAGCAGCAAATCGCTCCTCCTCATGTAACTGATGCTGGTCCCTGCTGTGCTGCCACTGGTTTTCCCAGGGCCCTCCCCTAGCAGGGATGGCACCATGGACAAGGTTACTGACCCCTGCACTCCTGTGCAGCTCCTGGAGATACTCATCCTTTGTTGCTGTAACTTACAGGAGGATGTCTGGAAAATAACAAATGCTGCGCAGTGGCTCGGGCTCGCTGAACAGCTCTGAAGCCTGGTCAGTGGGCTGGCAGGCTGGCAGCTGTAATGCAATCCATCCCTGGCAGCAGAGATCTCTCACCTTGTTCCTACAAGCCGCAGAGCTCCCTGACTCCCTCCACATCCCACCTCGTCTGTGACTCCCAGAAAGTCTCAGGATTTGCAGTGCCTCCCACCCATCACTTCATTTTCTCTGCATTGTCACATATGTTCTCAAGTCCACCTTCCCTCTCTGTGCCCATGTACCTGTTTTCTACCTCTTTGTTATTTTTCCTTATCTCACTGATCCTGCCAGCTGGGTCCATCCTCCCAAGACTCAGAGCTAAAGCTGTTCCTGTGCTGGAAGGTGATAATGGCTGCCAGGAAGCAGCTGTGAGGGCCGCTGCAAACTGAAAAACAGATGGAAGCTGAGACTCGACTAATTATGAAGTAGGGACTGGAAAACTTGGGGAGAAGCTGGCCAGAGGTGCCCAGTTTATTCCCAGAGACAAATGGGTGCATCGTGTGACTGCTGGCAGGTGACATGGGAGCAGGAAACTCATCAAGCTGCAGACAGCTTTCCAATCCTGGCTTTGGAGTGCTGCATGTGATGCCTCCTCATCTCACTAACACCCACGACTGCTGCTGCCAAGCTGCTCTGGACAAGGAGAATGTGCTCACTGCAGTGGCAGCTGAGGAAATCTCCAGGCTGGTTCCAAGGGCTACATTCCTGCAGGGCACAGGCAGGTTAGAGCTTTTGTCGTAGACCAAGAAGCAGCTACAGCAGCACAGGCTATATTGCAACAGGATCATGGCAAGGTGGAAAAAACCCGTTAAGATCTTCCTGTTTCTTTTGTGATACAGGATTTTTTTCCCAAGAGCTTGCCAAAAGGATAACTGCATCAATGGAAAATAAGAACTGGGTTATGTCCTCTAGTAGTTCATTTCTTAGTTCCAAACTGGCCCATTCAAAAGCTGCAGAAGAAATCACCTTCGAAGTCCGTGGTTTTGTAATCAGAACCTCTCTTTCAATTAGTCGTGTTATAGGCTGTAAACACAATAATTCCATCAATACTATGGAACAGTCATGTTGCATTTGTATTAACATAAATGTGTGCTGATGTGCCACAGAGCTAATCTGATATGGCAGTAATTGGCTGATGCCCAGCCATGGAGGCCCTGGAGCTATGCTTGCAGTCTCTCCTCTAAAAGAACTGTCCTCTGAAACACTGGAAAGGAAACAAACTGTGATGCCATATCTTGCCTGCCATCAGTCAGCAATGTTTCTTGCACCTCCAGCACTGAGGTGTTTGAGGTTGGGGGGTAATTGTGTGGTTGGGGGAGCGGTATTTGAATGGAACTTGATATCCTACAAACTTAAATATTAAGAAGCTAGGATTTCCAGACTATCTTGTTAGACTAAATCAGGCTCAGCAAGCACACAATGGATAATAAACTCAGAAAATCCATAAAAGCATTCCTTTCCCTTTCCTCTGTGACTACTGGGAGCTGTGCAGCATCACCTAGTCTGCAGTAGGCTTTTCTTACATAGATGAAGCTTAAGGAGCTTAAAACTTTATAAATGCTTTGGGGCTACCGTTGTTATCTTGTACAGTGCTCTGTAGACAAAGGCAAGCCTTAAATCTGAGACTGCAGCTGGGGTTCTCTGGTTAAAGGCTTTAAAGGGGATCAATATAAGCAATGCCTAAGGATGTGAACCAGATCTCAAACACAGTCCATCTCCTGTCCAGGCCATGAAAGCAAATGGACAGACTCAAAAACCAGGCTAGGATCAGGAGTCTTCGCAGTTCCAGTTACAATAGGAACCACTTATTTTGCTTTTGGAAATATACCCTTCAAAGAGCCTTAGTGAGGAGAGACCATATCTCTTTTTGAGGGAGGCTATCAAGGAAACCACAGCAGACACCCAGGCTTTCTGTATTTGGCTCATCAGCTCCGTGCACGCTTTGCTGTCTGGCTACACCAGGATGCCTTGCCCAATGCATCCTTGTCCATGATAGAGGTCTTGGGTTCTACCTCAGTACAAACCAAATAAGAGAGACTTGTTTTACTCAGAAACCAATCTTCTCAACAGTATGGCACTAAAGGCACATCACTTTTGGCAATATGCAAGAGCAGTACCTCAAAATCCCAAAGTATACGTGGCCCGACAGTGCCCAAAACACCTCATGGAGCAACCAGTAAAATTAAGAGAAATTTTTGAAGTAAGGTAGGGAAGAGCACCTTAAATAGGGAATTTGGAATTCGTGCTTAGGTTCTGGATTTGACTTAAATTTTTCTAGGTCTCTTATCTGCTCCTTCATCTGTAAAATGGGATCAGTAAAACCTCCCCAGATTTGCAGCAGTGCTCCCAGTCCTAATTGATGTCTGTGAAGCATTTTGAGAGCCATGGGTGAAAGAAACCATTACTAAGCCCTCAGGCCTTACTATAATACCAACAAACAAGCAGAGTTGTTTATAATGCTTTTCAGTGCCACAATGACTAGGAAATGAGGAAAGGCTAAAGTGTAGATGCACCCAGTGCTGCTTTGCTGCAGTGTAAATGAAAATGGTAGAAGTCGATTTTATAGATTTTCCTCCAGGGAATTCTGTTTTCAATAACGCAGTAAAACTTCTACCTCTATGGATTCAAACAGATGCCCTTGCTAACACCTCAGGTATCAAAACCTATTACGAATTTGGGAGAATGCATCTTGGAGTTGAAATCACATGGAAATTAATTAAGAAATGACTCACTCGGACCTTGCAGATTTAAAGAGCCAGGTGCTGCCCACCCACCCCTTTCCAACGACTGAACTCAGCCTAGTACCGTACCAGCAGACGATATCCCACCTTGCACAGGACAAAAAGCCCCCAGGCATCTCCAAGGCTCTATCCTGCCGACTGCAAAGCTCTCTGTTCCTGCGGGTGCAGTTTTAGGAGCCGAGAGGAGCGGCCGGGCTCGCCCGGACCAGGGCAGGGGCAGAGCGCTCCGGCCCGTGCTGCGCCAGCGGAGCCGCCGCTGCTGGCGAGGACCGAGGGAGTGCGGGGTGTGGGCACATGCGGGACGCCGGCAGCGAGCAGGTGTCAGCCGGAGCAGGTGTGGAAGGGCTTGGGAAGAGCGTGTATCCCCCGCTCCCGTCTCCGCGCTGGGCGCGGGGCTGCCGGTAGGACTCGAGCGGCCCCGCTGGACCCGGAGAACCAGACCCAGAGCACAGATAAATCATAAAGCGCTCCATGAGCGGTCCCGCAGCCCTCCCCGCCGCGCAGCCATTTGCCTTTGTTGCAGCCCCGCGCCCGCAAGGTGCGGCAGGGCCGGGGCCGAGGATGAAGAAGGAGCTCGCTCCCCGGTCGCTCTCCCCTCAGAGCAGGGCGGTGGGGACACATCCTGCGGGACTGGCTGCCGAGAGGGACCCGCCCGCCCGCACCTACCTACCTGCGGAGCCCGCCCGGGACGCNGGCCTCAGGGCCCCGCCCCGAGAGGGCTGAGGGGACTGAGCGGGCGGTCCTGAGGGGACAGAGCGGGGGGTCCCTGGAGGGCCCCGCCCCGAGCGGTGCTGATGGGACAGGGCGGGGGGTCCTCGCGGGGCCGGGAGGGGGCGGCCCTGCAGCCTCGGCTTTAGAGCGCTCGTCTCTCGTTGCCCGCCCTTCTCCCCAGCCCTGCGCCCCTCCTTCCCCAGAGTGCCGGGCAGTTCCGAGCTGGGCTTAGGTTAGCCCTCGGCTTCCTCTTACGGTGCTTGGGATCCCTCATTTTCCATATCCGGTAGCTTTTCTTTAGACTGGCCACCTCGGGAGTCCCTATCTCCGGTCACAGAGCGCACGTTCTTTTGTCCTACAGCAAGCACGGCTCTGGTGACTGTCCTGACTATCTTCCTGCATCAGCCTCCACAGGCTCTTACACGTGACGGGCAGTCTCTCTAGAAAGAGGGGAGCTGCTCTGAGAATAAAGCCAAGACAGTGGTAACGCCTCCGTTTATCCCTGTTACTGGGCATAGGAATACGAATTGTATCATGCATTTACAACTATTTTAATTGACCATTCATTTTAGGGATAACCATGCCAGCTTGAACGTCTTCCCTTTCAGTCAGTAAGGACTTGGCAAATTAATGGTTATGTTGATTGTTTCTAGGATTAGGTGCTGCAGTTCACTGGCTCTATCATGTAATACTAGATTGAGCTGGGTCTTGTTACCGGACTTGTACGTGTGTGTGTGTATGTTCATCTCGTTCTGAATAGGCAGGTTCTGGACTGGTGAGACATGTTAAAAGGAGAGTCCCTGATCAGAATTTCTCGCATTCATGGGGATTTTTAAGTGATCAGCATAGGTAAAGACACTGTTTCTGTTTGAGGACATTAATTAGAGAAGAACTAAATTCTGCAGAGAAAAGTTGTTTGTGGAGAGAAATAAATAGCATAGCAACCCTGAACTCTTTCTGTGTGTTCAACACCTGATTATACAAATATTTTTCTTCTTTCTGAGGTGTGTCAAACTCCCATTTCACCTTAGTAGAGGGGATTTCAGTGGCACTGGGCTCATGGCATCCTCCACTGAAGGCTCTTTAAGTAAAAATAAAACATACGAAACCTCTTCAGTAAGCCTCATCTGACAGAGGAAAAGACAGAGACAGAATGTGCTCAAGGTCACAGAGATGTTCTCTGGTACAGCTGGGTAAAACTGCCAGAGCTGTGCTGTCTTGTCCTTGTTCTTCATCTGCCAAACTTTGCCATTCTGTCCCAAGAAGCCACCTGGGGTAAACCCAGCCCTGCCTTCAGGGAGAGCAGGGGAGAGGGAACAGGAGGCAGCTGTCTTTTAGTTCCCTTTGGTCAGTCTGGACCCATATATTGCTCATGCAGTAAACAGCCTCGTTCTTAAAGGGTTTCTCACTGGACAGAAGGACGCTTGGGGGATGACCCAGTGTTGTAAAGAAGGATGATAAGGAGAACTTGGAGACCTATTGTGATGGTCTTTGCCACTCCCCCTGCAATGAGCTGCCTCCTTTTCCAATGCATGCTAATTTACAAATAGCCCCAATTCCGCTACTCAGAGAAAGCTTTCTTTTCTCCTTGTACTCGATATATGTGATACTCTGCAGCAGAGAGCAGATGTTTGTGCCAGATTCTGCTCCCATGGAAATGGGCAGTAGAAGACTCAGAGGCGAGGGGTGAAATAGCATCAGGGTTATCTCTTGTCCTCAGCTCAGAGCTCCTGTTACAGCCAGTCTGAAAGGCCAGGAGATGCCCTTGGACTTAACAGCACAGTCTCGAGTGTATGCCTGTGTCTTTGCTGGAGATGAACATTCTGTTGTTTGCAGAGTCCAGTTACAGCTAAGACTAAAAAAAAAAGTATCTGTCTGCATAAACAGGAATTTTCCTCAATTGCAGGAGCCAGCAGAGGACACTGCTTTGTCTCTGTTTCTGAAAGGGCTGAGTAATGGTTTGTTTGTTTGTTTTGTTCTTTTTGCTGCCTTCTTCCAGCTCTATGACTTTGGTGGCGCCTTTGGCAGAAGAACAGTTGCCATTGCTTCCATTTTATCCATATCTACCAGAGGATTTTTTTCAGGATCGTGTGCTGCTGCTGAAGCCATAGCAATAATGCTCCTGTATAGCTTTTCTTAAGGAAGGGAAGAAAGAAAACCACATGACAAATTGGTCCAATTTATCACAGCAACAGAAACCTGCAATTCAGCTCAATCGCCCCCACAGGCCAGCTTAGACAGCATCAATATTTAATGACCTGAGCGCTGCTGCCCTCACAGCTCGGGCCCCACCTCTGCCCCTCATCTCGTCGCAGGTACCCCCCCAGGCATGTCACTTCACCAGTGTGGAGAGCACCCCTAAAACTCCTCTGGGTGAGCAGGGTCTGCCTTCAGCCTGCCAGGTCAAGCCTGCTTGCTACCCAGAGGGGCACAGCCCAGACCTGCTGGGTACAACCAAACTCTGCCCCTTTTTCCTGCCTGGCTGGACCACCCATGCCATAGGTTTATGCCCAAGTAACAGCTCCAGGCTTTCTAGGCATGCCTGTGGTCTGTGACAAACAGGAAAGCAGGAGTAGGACTGGACCATTGCAGCTCATGACCTCTCCTACAGTCTTTTTTCGGGTAATTGAATAACCCAGACAGGATTGTTCACTTGGTAGCAAGCTGGAGCTGACTTCTGTTCAGCTGTCTATATCTGTTCCCATTATTCAGGAAGGAGTATTTTATTCCAGAATGAGCCGCAGTGAAATAAAATGCCAGCAACATGTTCTGCACGTGGTGCAGGAAGACTTGAAAAGAGGATGAGTCAAGCTGCGCCAAATCCCTTCCACTCTGAGCAAAGGCGGGCATCAGGGGAGGTTGGGAATCTCTTTCACTGGGCCCAGGCTCCAACTGGCCACAGCAATTGCAATCCAAGAACATCTCCCAGCTCCACCCCAGCATGTGGCCCCTTTCTGGCTCACTCTGCCTGGGACAGTAACAGGAACAAGCAACAGGTTATACAGCTATATATGGCCATAGGCATGGTCCCTCATGGCTCTCTTGCCTCAGGTTTCCTGGTCTGTAAAATGGAGCTGACTGCGATCTCCTGGTGACAAGCACAAAGTAAAACAAATCATTTTTATCAGGGCTGTGGTGGAGCAGAGCAATTTGTGCTGCTGGACCAGCAACTTGAATTTCTCCATCAAGACAGCTTCTTCCACTAGGCTCTCTGTTCACTTGAAAACCTCCATATCATTAGCAAATTGAATATTTGAAAGGGGGAATTCCTTATCCACTCCGCTGGCAGTGAGTGGCAGAGACCATTACAATAAATGGCTTTTTGGGAAGATGGCTCTCTAATTCACTTGGCATTTAACACTGGCCACGAGGATCAGCTGTTTATACAAGATAGATTCAGCAAAGCCCTTTTGTGACCACCTCCCTGCACTAAGGAGCTGTTAGAATAAGGGTGATTAGGTATAAACATAAGAGCAGGGGCTCTAGCATCAAAATAGTTTGGGCCAGTGGCTGCACAGCCAAGGGAACGATGATGTGCGCAGACGACTCAGGTATTTAGGAGGGAAAAGCTGGCTTGCTGCAGTTCATCCAGAGATGCTGGGCCATTTCAAGTGCCAGAGCTTGGCTGCTGAGGGATAGCTTCCACCCCATGGAGCACTTGGTGACTGCCCCCAGACCCTCTGCTCTTGTAGTTGTAGGGCACCTGTCTTGTTATGGGCATGGCTCAAATGCCCAGCAGAGCTGTGCAGAATAATGTGTAACTCAACAGACACCTGCAAGTGCCTTAGCAAATATTTAATGGATTGTTCCACCAGTTAACTGTCCAGGAAAGGAATTGTGAGCCAATTCAGTGCATTCCAAATCACAAGTCTTTTTTAAAAAAATCAACATACAGCACAGCTCTTCCTCCTGGCAGCCATCCAGTTATTAATTTCCATGTATCAGCTCCATCTGAATGGGCTTGGTCTTCCGCCCACTGTTTCTATTTATTTGTTTTCCATTCATCTCCACTAAAATTAAAACTCAAAGCCTTCCAGAGAGAATGGAAAACAAACATGCTGAACCAATACTGCTGCCCACATACAACCAGCAGAAACCACTGCACTTTTTCCTCCTCTGCAGTGAGGCAAGATCTAGTTTTTAAGACTCTGGCCTTTCACCTGAAAAATAGCACAGGCAGCTATGGCATTAGCACAGCCCCAAATTCTCCTTCCAGACACATCAGTAGGCAGCACCCTTCAGCTCTTGACTGGTGTTTACTGTCCTCCATGTCACAGTGACTGCAGAGGCCCTGCGCTGGAGATCTTTCTGGATTAAACAACTTCTGCTTGGTTTAAAAAGACAGAGGTCTGGTGGTCCAGATGGTCACACCAGCTGAAGTTTATGGGTCAGGATTAAAGGGAAGGCAGGGACTGGTGACATTATAATAGGGGGTCTGCTTCAGACTGCCCAAACAGGAAGATTGAGCTGATAAAATCCTCTACAAACAGATAGGAACAGCATCGTATTCACAAGTCCTGGTCCTCGTGGGGGACTTCAATCACCCCAATACCTGTTAGAGGGACAACACAGAGGGGACAGGCAATGCAGGAGGTTCCCAGAATGCACCGCTGATTACTTCCTTCTCCAAGACACAGAGGAACCCACAAGGAGAGGCGCAATGTTGGACCTTGTCCTCATCCACAAGGAGGGGCGGGTGGGGAATGCAAAGCTCAAGGGCAGCCTTGGCTGCAGTAACGATGGAATGGTGGAATTCAAGGGTGGCAAGGAGGGTGCACAGCAAGTTCACTACCCTGGACTTCAGGAGAGCAGACTGGCTTCTTCAGGACCTGCTTGGTGTAGAGTACCCTGGGACAAAGCCCTGGAAGGCCCAAGAAAGCTGGTTAATATTCAAGAATCACCTTCTCCAAGCTCAGGAGCAATGCATCCCCACAAAAAGGAAGTCGGGCAAAAACACCAGGAAGCCTTCATGGATGAACAAAGAGCTCCTGGACAAACTCAAACAAAAGGAAACCTACAGAGGGTGGAAGCAAGGACAGATAGTCTGGAAGGAATACAAAGAAAGCACCCAGTCTCCCTCATGTTTGCTTGATTTCTTACTGGTGTCTTGGTTTGTTCTAGACCCATCTTTATTTCAAAGCACATCACCTGACAGAATGTTTTGCTATAAAATCCCAGGCTTTTACAATGGCCTGATTCTTTATGCATCCATTGTGAATAAGAACAAAAAGCCAAAGGTTATGAACTTACTTTTAAAGTGATACAAATTACAAAATACCCTCATTTACAACTACAGTATTTAAATCCTATTTGCAACATCACAATCAATAGGATCCAACTGTTGATGTACAGGAAAGGAATCTTACTAAGTAAAATGCACTAAAATAAAGCTTTGGTCTTTTTCAGTCTTTTTCAAATGTTTTCCTTCCTTAAAAATATACACGGGTGCATGGTGCTAGATACGAGTCTGGTTGAATATGAAGTTCTTCTGCTTGTTGCCTAAAATTATTTCCTTCCTCCAATGAAGAGAGTTTCCAGTTCTGTGTTTATGGTATCATCAGGAATTACATCATCCTCCATAAACTCATGTCCAAGCTTCTTCCACCATGGCCAACGAGCATATTGCAGCATAGTGTTGTGGGTTTGTCTTGCCTTGGTAGCTACAGGGATTGATCGACTCATAAAGGCACCAAGATCTTTTTCTGTGGTCTCTGCTAAACCTGGAGCATCTGCAAGAACAAGAAGAGTTTTCTGTATTTTGTTTGTGGTTTTATGAATATTAAAAAAAAAAAAAAAGGAGCACTACCCTCCCACTTCCCACTGACTTAAGTCACTCTTTTCCCTGTGCTGGCATTGCAATTTTATGACTACATGATAAATCATAAATCTGGTTGGAGGGGCAACCCAAATAAAGGCTGATCTGAAAAAATAAATACATAATGGGGCAGAAAGAAGAAAGGGGAAAGATGGACTACTTCTTTCAAGTGCAGTGGTGGCATCCACCAAAATGACTTCTTGTGGAACTATAACCTCAGAGGACCTCCTGGTCACTACTGCTGGATCAGTAGCACTCCTGGTGCAGGGTGACATCAACATGGTGTTCGCACTGCTCTGGTGCAGCAGCACTGTGAATTCCCTGCTTGAGGGACCCAGCACAGTGTAAGAGTGTGTTGTTGATTTGCTTGCTCAGGGAGTGATGAGCTGCAGTGACACAGCATGTGACAGACTAAATAATGGGATTCAGTAACTTGCTGAATTCTGCCCAGCTTGGGTGCTCTCTGGTGGCTGCAGTTTGCTACTCCTGCCCTTTCATACGACCACTTGTCTGGAATTAAGACAGCACAGTAGTGAATTCTGTTTCACCTAAAGCCAGGCCAGAGAAAATGAAAACATGGAATTCACAGTTCAAAGATTTCCCTCTTTATCTGGAAGGGGTGAGAGTGTTTTAACCAGAAGCTTACTTACAACACAAGAAAACAAACCAAAGCAAAACAAATGTGGGTGAATAGGTCGTGTGAGACCCCCTTTGAAGAAATTCTAATGCCTGTTACAGTGCCATTGCTTTTCTTGTGAACATATCAGAGAGAGGCTTTCAGCAGAAGAATAAGATGCTCCTTGAAAAACAGGTGTGTATACTTAACCTACAGCAGCACTTGGATAATCTCTAACAAAGCCTGAATCTCAAGATAAGACACATGGCAAAAGAAGAAAGATATTTCAGTTTTGAAATGAGGCTTTACCACTGCTCACTTCCCATAATTGGTTTAATCCAAATGGTAATCAAAGCCAGATCAGAGCAGTCACGTACTCATTAGCAGCTCCACATCGGTGTTGACCTGAGCCAGTAAAGCCTCTCTCCGCTGCACTGCTCTCTGATCCAGCCTGCTCCTCAACAGGAACTGTGCCAGCTTTGCCTGAGCCTGCATATGCAATTCTTTACTTGCTTCTTCTGACATTTGGGAAGCCTAGAGGAAAGTAACAGTTTGTTACCATTAGGAGCTGGTTATTTTAACACTTCTGGGGGCAGAATAATGCCTAAACAATGAATGCAAATGCTGTTCTTAATTGTTAACTTCATAATTTTGCTTCCTCTGCAACTCTCTCCAAAGTTATCCATCATCATGTATACAAATTTTCCAATTACAGTTTGCTTTGACACTTTTCATTAGATGAATGGTTAAAATCCCCAATATCCTAGTGCCTTGCTGTCAAACAAGCAGGGTTAATACATACATACCTCAAATGGATTATCTTGATCAGAATTTATGAAGCTGAACATATTTCATCCCTATAGTATTTTATGTTGCATCATTAATGCAAATTGTGAAATGACTAAGAAACAGACCGGATGCAATTTGATGTAGTCATCCACCTTCTGCTGCAAAGCTAGTCTCTGCTCATCAGTCAGTCCCTTGGGTTCTTTCCAAGGAGAGAGAGGTCTCCTCCTTCTTCGTTTCTCCAAGAATTTACAAGCCTTTGTAAGGAACATATGAGAATATGACAATCACAGAGAGGAAATTTGTCTTCCCGCTTTGTTTATAATCAATCAGCGAAAGAAAAGTGTTTCAGTACTGCATCTGTTAGAGCCTAAATGCAGCTATGATGCTGAAAAGACAACATACAAGGTCAGCATGAACACTCAACAGTAAGTAATAACATTCACAATAAGTTACTGACTCATCTGTAGTATGGTGACATTCCAACCCTGGGTTTCAAAGAAGCAGCTTTTATATTTTAGTTACATGACTGCATTAGGCTTTGTAGCCTATACAAAGTTTAACCCTTTAAAGCAACTTGTGGCTCTAGACTATCACCCTCTGAGTAATTTTTTAATAAATTATGGCTACATTGACAGGAACAGAATAAACAGAGTTTTATGAGGCTCCGCAATAATCTGCTCAGTCCTATCTACTGTTAGAACAAAGTATAAATACTTACTGCTCTCTGAATGATGATAGCTGCCTTATACTCCTTAAGAGATTGCTTCTGCCGATGAAAAGTTCTTCTTGCTCTATACCCTCGCCAGAATCTCTGGATAGTTAATGCTGATTTGTCCTCCATTTCCTCCATGTATTTATTCACCTGACCTACAAATGTAACAAAAACACAGTTACAAGACTGTGGGTTAGGTTCCCTTAACAATTTACATTGTTAATCATCAAACTAGATAGTACCAAAAAACTTGGGTGCTCAGTTACAAGCTCCCAAGGTCTGCTAGCTGTGGGCCAGGTCTTGCAGATCATAGATGCAATGGAGCTTTGTAACACAAGAAAACTGTCTCTCCCTTTCTTCTGCACCATTTTGAAGGCAGCAGATCTTGATCAGTAGTTACTGAGCCCTGGGGGAATTAGCACATTCTCTTTCAGATAATTGGGTCAGGAGAAGAGACAGTAAGACTACAGTGCAAACAGACATGCAAGATTGGGAAACAGATTTGGGGAAATTGTTCCTAAGGAGTCCCTGACAGTTTAATCTTCAGCTATAGTTTAATATAAATCATACTGGCATGGACAACTTCCAGTAAGGCCAGCTGTCGTTCATGGAAGAGTCTCATGGCCCTCTGTCTCTGAAGTTGCATTTGCAGTTTTAGAGCTTCATCTTCTTTCTGTTTTGTTAAATGCTTCAGCTCCTGTTCCCGTTTAGCTCTGCAATACACAAATCATTAACAGTTACCTTAAGCTGTACATTTCTTTAAAGTATCTCTCTTTTTCTTTGTTTTAAGTGGTCCAGCATCGAGAAAGAAAATCCACAAAACAATCTGCTATGCCAGCTGTTGGCTGCAGAATGACACCAAGCAATGAGAAGTCTCCTGCAAACTAACAAATCACCACGCTATCTATAGCCATGAAAAACTCTGAACCACTGTATGAAATCAAAGTATAAATCTTACTTAGGATAAAGTTCCAAGGACCCTGAAGGGAATGATAGGATATTCATGTGGGACATTCCCAGCCAGAATGAACTGGAGCAACAATTTTGATTCCATCATCTGGGGCAGAGGTAAAGCAACATTAGCCATCTGCTCCAGTATGCACCTTTTCCAGTCCATCCATCAGCATGCATGGCACTTGCTTCCCACAATACATATCGTTATTTCTGTAGTGACTGCAAGAGTAGATCAGAATGTTGGCTGCCAAGCCTCACTTCTCAATTTTGGAGGTTTTTTTTTTTCTCCAGGAAATACAGACTGACAGATTTGCTCCATCAACTTTGTTAAAAGAACAGAATGAAAGAATTTTCTTGCAAATTCTTCCTGATATGCTCTAGATTTGATGTTATGATGTGCACTGAAAAAGCCCCAGCAGATGTTTCACAGATGAGACAATTGAAAACTTCTGCAACTGGCCCTGGAGTGTTTAAGCTAATAACAACATGTACATCAATTATATACACAGCAACATATCTATATAGAGATGAACATATAAATACTTAACATACTGATGTATCAATACTAATAATTACTGAGACCACTTGGCCATGGTCTCAGTGAAGTATCAGGAGGTGTGAGCTAAGACTCTCCCTCCCTTCACTGCCCCTTCTCATCCCCATGGACCAACCTCATTAACAGCTTAAGGCCTGAGAATGTACAACTTTACCCCACAACAAGGCAACAATGGGACTTCTCTGCTCCTATTGCAGCACAATCACTTCCCCACTCAGGACCTGAGTTCCCCCACTGGGCCCACAGCCCAGAGCTCTGCTCTCCTCTAGCACTTTTCTATGGACAATGAAAGAAGTGCTTTAAGCACTAGGAAAGAAAACCAATGGACAGAGCAGAGGTGTAAGGGATGCCAGAGGAGGAAAACGTCTACAGACTAGAACAATGTCCAGCAATTTTGCTATTGCTGCATGGTACATACCTTTAGACTCACAGTACTACTGAGCTATTTGTGTGTTTCGCATCATTAGTATAAATTGAGTTATAATTTTTCCACCAACCACAATTTCTCTTCAGTCTCTATAACCGGTTGGAGAGAGATTGGGATGGAAGCTGTTGTGTAAAAGAGATGCTCTGGATTTAAAGATCTGACCCTAACAGATAAAAAAGCTTACACTACAATCTGACAGACCATAATCCTTCTACAACTGTAATGCAGACTTGAGGTGTGCCCACACACCTACCTACAGGGACAGATCATGATACATGTGATTATATCAGAATGGTTTCAAGGAAACTAAAGGTTTTCAGCCCACACAGTTCTGTAAATCAGAGCTGTAAATTTTTACATTTTTAATTCAGGCAATTAATATTTTAATCCAAATATTATATTTCTAAGGTGAATTAAGTCACAGGACCAAACAGGACTTATGATGACATTTTCTTGATAAAACTATTAATATTTTGCCCATCAATTTTTATCAGCTTCACTAGGTTCAAAACTACAAAAATGTTTCATGAACTTCTCAGATGCACATCTGTGAAACCAAGAGTGTCTGTCAGGTATTTAAATGATTCTTTGATATTGATTCTTTCCTATATAGTCTGCAAAACACATGGTCTTCATCCTCTGTTTCTCCTAACGATAGATGTATTTGCTTGCACAAGACCACACTGTGACAGGGAACTGCCTCTCAACTAAAGTAAAACATACACAGAGTAAGATCTAAGCTTCCTTCAGCAGTTCATAGCACAGAACACCCTCCCTCTGGTCATCTCTTTAGAAATGTAAAATAGTTTCATTTCTGATGCATTATTAATAAAAATTATTGCCATTTTAAATGTCCTACAATTAGCTATGTAACAGTGAACTAGCTTCAAGAAGAGACTTCAGGCTTTACCATTCACTGAGGAGATACTTCTGAAACCACAGTTTAAAAGTTTATAACTTGAAGAGTTTAAGATCTTCCTCTCCAGCTGCAGGTGAGCAAAGTTTGGAGTTTCAGTCTCAGCAGTATTTAACCACACTTGTTCTAAAATAAATCTGTGAACATAACCAGAACCTTTCTGCTAAAAATTTAAAGGTCCTCTTAAAAGCTTTTCTAAAGACATGTTTTCAATATTCCAAACACTATTTTTCAGTGTAATGTTTTGACCTAGACAGAAGAAAACCAATACTGGCACTGTACAGTCACTGTATTTGCTCAGTACACTGGCACTGAGTGAGCCATGAACACTGTAAGGATACTATTAAGTTTCCATTCCTCTCATTATTGAACAAACACTTTCAAAAGTCTGTTCAAATCATTCAAGAACTACTTAAAAGGCACACACTAATGCTTACAATATTGAAAATACGACACAAGGGAGTCAAGCAGCTTGCTGATTGCTGATAGTCTTACCACCCTTTCGCTGCTGCTTTTCCATGTTATGTCTTTTAGCCCATCATCCAGTTTTCTGGGCTAAGAGTTTGGCTTGCAGGCTTGCAAGGTGCCTTATAAGGGAAGGAATATTGGCTTCAAGTGTATGGCAGAGTAAAAAGGAGTGACAAGGATGTCTGACTACAGCACAAAAGTGCAGCAACCAGTGGCCCTCAACAGACACACTGCTTGCCCCTGCAACTCTTTCAGTATTTAAAGATTAGCCCCCAGATAGTCCAATATCCTCTGAAGGCAAGTCTAGACAGTAAAGCAGAAGTGTTTGCTTTGTATTACTTTTGTCACAATGCAATGTGATTTGACAATGATTTCTAAGACCTACTTTCGACACAGTGATGATCAATGTGCAAAAGAAGTTTGAAAACACCTGCTGTGGAGCCTGCACTTGATTTAGATCCCTTAACCTATGTTAAATTCACACTAAATTTCTCAAAAGAGTTAGCCTAACATGTGCTAACATTACTGCTGAAATCTTACTCAAGTGAGACAAGCATTATTTACATAGCTTCCTTCTTCTGTGCTGCTCCAAGGCAGAGGATACTATTTCTAGGTCACTGAAGTGACTCTACTTCTGAGAGCCAAAGATTTAAAAAATTAATGAAGAACAAGGTCTTGCAAGCACTACACTGAGCAAGCACTATGGGCCTCAGTTTCTGCAGCACTCTGGCATGTGGAAGCTCCACGATAGCTCCAATTTAATTTGCGTCAAGTTAACTGTGAACCAGTTAACTGTCCTACCACCAGTACATCATCTTCTAGTGCTATTTAGTGCAATCCCATGCCACGGTTTTCCATATGCCACAGATTTTTACACAGAAAACATGAAAGCATCGCAGAAGTAAGTTTTTTTTCATGGAGAAGCCTGGCAGCTGGGAAAGGGACAGTTGGAGCTTTTGGCACCAGGAGTGGCAGTTTGGTACTGCTGAAAAAGCACATTGTTTGGATGTTTCTGCTAAAAAAATCTGTAGTGAAAAAGCTCATATTGGCATTACATTACCTTTATGTTTGAGAAATAACAGCTGACTGGAAAAAGGCATCTTCAACATGAAGGAACACTTGGTCAGCCCAAACTTAGGGCCTGGGTCGTGGGAACAAATTCTCAGGGAACCTATATCCCTGAAGGACAGGAAAGTGAATGGGAATAGCCAGCATAGATTTATCACAGACAAATCACGTTTGACCAGCTGGATTGCATTCTGTGATGACTGGCTCTCTGGATGAGGGGAAAGCTGTGGATGTCATTTTCCTTGATTTTACCAAGGCTATCATCACAGTCTCTCATGCAGGGCAGGGCTGACACTCAGAGAAACCTCCACAAACACAGAAAATAATTCAATAAAAACCACATGAAGTTCAAATGGGAAATTCTACACCTGGTACAAAATAACCTCATGAACCAGCACAGGCTGGGCACCGATTACCCAGACAGCAACTCCAATGAAAGCAGGGGACAGGCTGGACACGAGCCAGTAGTGAGCCCTTGCAGTAACAAAGGCTATGGCTTAATGGGAAGATTATTTAGCTTTACTCTGCACATCTGGAGCATTGCTCACACTCTACTGGGACCCCCAGTGGAAGCCCAGTACTGACAAGGGGGAGGGATAGACACTGTCCAAACAGAGACAACGGAAGGTAGGATATATAAGGACAGGCAAGGTGTATTTAGCCTAAAGGAAGGCAAGTCTGTCTCTCACTACCTAAAGAAGTGTTATAGAGCAGACACAGCCAGACACATGGGGGTGCTCAGAAAAAAGACAAGAGGCAGTGATAAAGAGTGCAACAAGGAAATTCCCACTGCCTGTAATGGAAGAATTCTTCCCAAGGCAAATCATCCAGCACAAGGAAAGGGATCAAGTGAAATGGCAGGATATCCATCCTTGGACACCTCCAAAACAGGATGTGGCCATGAGCATCCAGATCCCATTTTGAGGCTGGGCCTACTTCAAACAGGACATTGAATTAGATGACCTGAATTTTTCCTGTCCCTTTGTGACTTGAGAAAACCCAGCCCGACCCAAATCTCACTAGATTCTATTCTTTACTGTTTTTCACAAAGTCATACTGTTTACCTGAAGCTTCTCTGTAAAGTGATCACTGCTTGGGGTAGCTTTTTCAGCCTTTTCCTTGTCTGAAATCCCCGCCACGCAGCCTGGATTATGCAAGCTGCTTGATGCTGCTTCTGAAATTAATAAAGCAGTTGGTAAAATATTTTCTATGCATATAAAAACACTTTATTACTGCTGACATAATTGGACAATCTCAACATTTGGCCAAACCCCATCAGTTTTCAAATGCATCAAATTGGGGAATTTAAAGTCTTACAAGACAGTTATTATCATGAACTCCATACTTGCCCCAAAAGCAGCTAATCTGATCACCTGTATTGATGTTTTCTGTGGTAAAAAAATGAATTTACAGCACAAATATGTATCTATATATCTACATATCTATATAAAATATCAATATTAGAAATCTGTATTTAAAACAATTGAAGCACTTGATATTTCAAATGGTGATTCAATCAAAATACCTACGCTAGAGAGGACAGAAAGACAAGTTTGGAGAAAGAGCAGCAGGAAAAATGTTACATTTGCAGTATGATCAGAAGTCACTGAAATACAAACATGAAAAAAAATCAATTCTATTCTTAAATGGATTTTAAAAAACTCCACAAACAAACCAAAACACAAAACACCTTGCTCTGTTGGAGATGAAAGCAGGTCTCTGCAAACGTAACTCTGATTTTCTTTAAAGTATTGTCTCTGAGAAACCTGCATGTAATTTTTTTAAGATGCTCATGAAACACACATTGTCTCTTTCATTTGGAACACAGTTCAGGTGCTGTTCTAACTGCACATTTTCTGTATACGACTTAGTTCTATGTAAATTCTGCCTAGAATTCAGAGATCTAAATTTGTAACACTGATGTGAGAAAAGCAGATGCAGTTATTTTAATTTTACAGTTAGCAAAAAATTTAATTATTTCCCCCCATGGTTTTATTGAAATCTATGGTGAATCTTCACAGACAGTCAATCTCTTGAGTCACAGTCCCATATCTTAATGACTGAGCAATTTCTTGATATTTAAGAAAAAAACCATAATAAAATAAATTTTAAAAGGTAATTAAAAAAATAAATTAACATAGCGAAATAACAGGGGTTTTGAAAAATGTCTACAAAGTGATATAGTAAATCCATTCTAAACATACACAAATCACATGTAAATAGGATTTCACATCTGAAAGTCTCATTAAACTTCATCACCTGCATTTCTCCTTTTCCATTGGATTGTTCCAAATACAGCAGGTCTAAGAGTTGATTGAGCTCCCTGTCAAATCCTTTGCCGGTCCACTGTTTACATAAAAGCCCTTTTAATCCTAAGAAAAAGAGAGGAAGCTAGTTCACTAAGGTGAATTTTTCTTTTCAGGCTTCCAAAGTAACAAACTGCAAGTCAACAAATCAAATCTGATTCTATGTGGCAAAGAGCATGAGAACTGAACACCATCAGCCATCTTTGAGTGCCAATGCACAATCTTATCAAAGAATATCTGGTGCTCCAACTATCACAGAGAAGTATTATCCAGTGATTTTTTATGTCCGAGTTAGTATTGTGTCTATATCACTGGCAGTCAAATTACCAATGTATTTTCAGTGTCTTATCAGTAAGTCATTGTAAGGTACTGAAAAGAATTCAAAGCACCACACAACTGCTGGGTGTTATTAACACTTTTCTCATATTTTTGTAATAAAATTTATTTATTTCTAACTGGAATTGTTTGATGTCTTATCTGCACAGCATAGTTTAACTGTGAGTACATGTGCATCCAAACCATGAGACAAAACAGCTTTCTGGGTTTGCAGTAGCTAATAAGCACACTTGTGCTGCCCCCACAACACACACACGTTTAAAAGTTTGTATCAGACAAATTTTAGAGCCTAAGGGCTCTGCAGAGAGTTGGAGGGAAAAGGAAGGAGGGCAGGAAGTAGGCACGTGTTTGCCTTCTGAAGAACTGCAGATTCAAGTAACTTTTCCATCTTCAAATCACTGTCCATAAGCATACACTGGGCAACTCCAACACTCACATGTACTTACAGGATCTGGAACACACAGAAATGGCACCTCTGTGGCACCACATGCACCATTTCGGAAAGACAGTGACAGTTAAACACTTCAGGAGAGAGACAGGCAGGACTCTAAATGGAGTCAGTGGCTGCCCAAGGCTGCCTGAGCCCTGCAAAAGCAGGGAGCCAGGCTACACAAGAGAGCTCCCTCACAGGAGTGCTGTGGGTCTGACACAACCATTTGCCAGTCTCTGTACAGACCACACAGCCCTATGAACCTTTTGGCTGACAGGGAATACCTCAAATGTGCCTCACAGATGTGTCAACTCCTGCAGACAAAAGGTCAGGCCCTCCTGGAAACCTGACTGTGCTGGTCTTGCAGATGCCCTCACCTCCGGCAGGCTGCCTTCACTGCCAAAGGTCACGCCAAAGCACCTCACACTGCCAACAGCTCTGAGCCACTGTGAAGCCAAGGGACTTCAATGAGATGGCCAGATGGTGGAAATGCTGTAATGCTTGCTTTGTTGCTTTTATTCCTCAAAATCTCTACAGGATTCCAACGCCTGAGTTAAAACTAACAGAAGGATTCTAACTTAAAGGAAAAAGTAGAGGAAAAAAGCAATTTTTTATTCTTTTCTTAGTGGAAAGAGGAAACACATACAGGAGACAGAGGAAGAGTTTCTAAATGACTGTGGCATACTGTGATTCTAAAGCAAAATAAAGCATCCTTTGATGGAGATTTGCACCTCTTTAGACAAGCCAGCATTCTACAGCTGGGATGATAAGACCATCACGGCAGCTTCCCAAGAATCCACAATGTGATACCAGCCTTAGGGACAATATATTTAATTCCGTACTACAAAGAATCCCTCCTCTCAATTCTGTAGGCAAAAGGGTAGCAAAGCTGTTCATCTGGTCCAAAAATTTATCTGGCTGGTACTGTATAATAAGAAGTCAGCACAAGTGCAAAAAATGGGAATTGGACATTTTTGCTTAGCATTCCTTCTTTTTAATGTCCTTGTCTTTAAAGGACTGAAGGACTGAGGCTGCTCGAGGGTAGTTTTGACCTACAATAACATCCAGAATATAGAAGACCTGGCAAACATTATGCCTCTTCCTTAGTCTCCATGGGCATGATGGAGTACAAAGGGGTTTCCTGGAGCTCCCTGCTAGGCTAGAGACAGAAACATTAAACGGGACACCTGATTAAAGAATGAATAATATGGAACAAATTATACTCATACTCAGCTTCATCATCAGAAGGCATCAAGACAAAATAATAAACTCATTTCACGAACTCTTGGAAGGAGTTCATTCCAATTACTTAGATATCAAAAGACAGCTCCTGGATAACTCAACAGCCCCCTATCAGATGAGCAGTCACTGCAGCAGTCAGGGTCAGAAGGTTTACTTCATCTAAGTAAAACTCTCATGCTCTGGATTGGTGAGCCTTAGCACTGTGGCAGATGTGACACAGGGCTCTCTGACTGTGGCAGTACAGACACCCTGCCAGTGGATCCCTCAATAACCAACCTGCACAGGGAAACAGAAAGAAGTAAAGCCCATCAGGTTGGAAGTGACAAACAACAGCTTTAAAAGACAAGTTGCCACATACAGAGTCCTCAATACACAGAAGAAAATAAACCTAGGAAATAGAAAGAGGCGTGGTACCTTGTTGCATCTTGTGCAATGAAAATGAATAGAAGGAAAAGAAAAAACCAAAGCAACACAGCACTGTAGTTTCCACCTGTACTAGAGAGTTATTGAACCACAATGGGAAACCTCTGTCTTTTTATTTTCACAGGGAATGTAAGAGGAGGCTCAGTGATCGGTCCCATGCATGTTTACAAACCTTTGTAGCGAGCTGTCAGCAAATGCACCAGCTGTTTGCAAAATTTTGCCACGAACAACAGCAGTTTTGTGGCAGCACTTCCTACAGCAGGATTGGTGGTAGAAGAAAGCTTATAAACAAGTTCATCCAAAACAGAGTGAAGGGTCTCTTCTTCAACTTGAAGCAAGACAGAACTTTAAAAATAAGAAAGAAAAATAAAGGGGAAGGGGACAGAACAAAAGTGTTAATTAAAAAACATGAGCTTTTTAATGGTGACTTATTTTTAGCTATGTCAGGCTATATACAGCAAGCAAAGATGCCCAGCTAGCTGGACCAGGAATCTGATCCAGGCAGTACTACTATTTCAATCAAACAATTACCACTCCCTCAATTTAAGAACACTGAAAACCCAGCTTTTTAATGTTTTCAATTTCTACAACAAAGACGAGGGGAAAAAAATCCCCAAACTACAAAACAAGACAATGCTCGTATATGAAAAAATTTTATTTTACCAGGCAGTAATGAACTACCTTTTATATTTATTATCAAGAAAAATAATGATATAAAAACAACTAACCTATTGATCCTCAAAATATTGTGTAACACAGACATCATTATAATTGCTGTTTCAACATCATCTGTTATTAACAACTGTAGGAAGCGATCATTTTGCAGTACTGCAAAAAAACCCAAAAACAAGCCAACAAGAAATAATGCAATTAGAACCAGACTTGAAAATACCATAAAACAAATAAACTTCATCATAAGCCATAGCAAGTAAAACCAGACACTGTTTCTGGAACAAATTCCCTTATTTATAATTCTTACACTGAAACTTACTGAGATAACTAAACCACTTCAACATCCGAAAAACATGCTGAACCCTGTTTTTTCTGCCTTTGGACATCCCTCAGGCACTGATGTTGCAATGGAATGAAAGCTTTAAACCCCTTCATGTTACACTAGTATCCTTTTCTTACAACAACAGTGGAATTAACACTGGGGCAACAATATCCAAAAAGGCTAAGGACCTCCACCTTGGCAGTTTGTTACTCCAGGTTATTTAATGCAAGTCCACTGATGTCATTAAAGCACCATCTTTTTTATCCTAATGTATCACTGGCTACATATTCAGTAATTTTTCTGACCATTTGTGTTTTTAGTTACACATCTTATGATCCTTTGGTTTTTGTTCAACACTAGAAACAAAACCAAATTCTGCTTTTCAGAATCGGTGTGATTAACATCAGTTTAAATGAAAGCTTATTTTGGTCAGAAATACATAGTGACCTTTGTTAGATATTTGTAAAATTTCCCATCATGGCAAAAATTTCAGAAATCTGTCTCCAACTCTATCTACTCGTCAGGTCAAATTTCTGCATATTTTATTAACACACAGGAAAAGATCAACTCTCTCTTATTGGAAAAAACCCCACCCCGATTTTTAAAAGGTATAGACTTACAAAGGGAAATTACAGGATGACACTTTAAATATTTGTCTCTGAAAGACTAGAAGGGGAACTCTGGAGTATTTTCCTTTAGTGGATGTTTACCATTTTAGATATTGCTGCTGAGCTAACTACTTAAAGATACTGATGTACCATCTACTCCAATTTCTTGATACTTGTAGTTGCCATAAATAAATGTTGAGGTGTTCTGTGAGTTGACATTTCCCTTACCACATGCTGCTAGTCGAATATGTCCACCGAACAGCCAGCAGATGGCATCAGTTACTATTCGGAACCAGTGTAAAAAGTCTTGTTTTTCTTTATCCTAAACAAAAGAGAAGTAGGTAAAAACGTGTACATATCTTCACTAAGGACTTCAGCTTGATGTCATGGGAAGGTTTGTATGCCTCAGGAATTTGGAGACCAAACTCCGCCAAATTTCCAAATGAGGTTGGTGAAACTGTAGAAACTAGTAAAAAAAACCCCAACTTGTGAGACCTTTGAGGTCAGAGATCAATCAAGAAGATCTGAACATACAAAAAAAAAAAAAAAAAAAAAAAAAAAAAAAAAAAAAAAAAAAAAAAAAAAAAAAAAAAAAAAAAAAAAAAAAAAAAAAAAAAAAAAAAAAAAAAAAAAAAAAAAAAAAAAAAAAAAAAAAAAAAAAAAAAAAAAAAAAAAAAAAAAAAAAAAAAAAAAAAAAAAAAAAAAAAAAAAAAAAAAAAAAAAAAAAAAAAAAAAAAAAAAAAAAAAAAAAAAAAAAAAAAAAAAAAAAAAAAAAAAAAAAAAAAAAAAAAAAAAAAAAAAAAAAAAAAAAAAAAAAAAAAAAAAAAAAAAAAAAAAAAAAAAAAAAAAAAAAAAAAAAAAAAAAAAAAAAAAAAAAAAAAAAAAAAAAAAAAAAAAAAAAAAAAAAAAAAAAAAAAAAAAAAAAAAAAAAAAAAAAAAAAAAAAAAAAAAAAAAAAAAAAAAAAAAAAAAAAAAAAAAAAAAAAAAAAAAAAAAAAAAAAAAAAAAAAAAAAAAAAAAAAAAAAAAAAAAAAAAAAAAAAAAAAAAAAAAAAAAAGCATCCATTTTGGGGGAAAAAAAAAATCACAGCAAGGAGAGAAAAATCTTGTTTACTCCTTAAAAATATTTGATGGCATAGGAGGCATAAGAAGACAAATAATAGCCCAGCAAATATGCATCACAGATTTAATGCACTTAGTGGGAAATATATTAAAGAAAGGGAGGGGGGAAGTACAAGGTGGCCAAGGACACAGTCAAAATGAAAAAGACTCCTGAAAACTGCTATGGTGAAGCTTCAGAAGCACCTCCTAGCTGGAGTTCTGTGAGCAAACACCAAACCACTATTAAGCTGAAATTTGATCTATTTGCCAAACAGACTACGTTATGTGCTTGCTTGTGATAACACTGGACTGGAAAAAACCATAGAATTTATCATAGAATGGTAGGGTTGGAAAGGACCGTAAAGTCCATCTTGTTCCAGCCCCATGGGCTGGGACACCTTGCACTAGATCAGGTTGCTCGAGCCTGGCCTTGAGCACTTCCATGGATGGAGCATCCACAACTTCTCTAGGCAACTGTTCCAGTGTTTTACCACCCTGACAGCAAAGAATTTAAACCTCCCTCTTTCAGTGTAAAGCCATCACCCCTTCTCCTGTCACTACATGCCCTTGTAAAAAGTCCCTCTCCAGCTTTCTTTTAGCCCCTTTAACAGAAGTTCTGTGAAGAAGTGACAGAAGTTCTCCTCAGAGATTGCTCTTCTTCACACTGAACAACCTCATCACTCAGCCTTTCTTCACTGCAGAGGTGCTCAGTGCTCCCCTATGACCAGTAGGAATTCAGATTTTAACATGTGAATGCACATACAGATGCACATTCCAGTCTTTACTCCAAGTGTGAGCCACAGGCTACTGGAGATCTGGGATCTTGGTGTGTGGAACAGCAAAGAGGCTTTTGACAGTACCACACTGCTGACAAATGTCGTTACAAAGCACATGGCCTTATAAATCCCACATTAGTTGGGCCTCCACAAAGGAAACCCTGGGAAGCCTGTTCCTAGATCCCTGCTGGAGCCCCAGCCCTCCGTCAAGGTTTAACTTTGTATTTGGTCCATACTGACAAGGAGAGATACAAAATAACAGTAATAAGCTAAGCTGTAATATTATCTGCTCTGTGTTTTGGCAACATGTGAGTTTCTGAAAGCTATTTCAGTACTTCCCTTGACTTCAAAGACTTGCACAAAAAGCAAAAGAGAGCAGAATAAACTTCAAATCTCCACTGGTAGAGTGGGATTTCCAAAATTTCACAGAGCAAGCACCAAGTCTGGGTGCCCAGTCACCTCTGGGACCACAAAGTTTAAAAGCCAAAGTACTAATTATAACGTAGACTGCATTTGCATTCAAAAGAAAACTTTGCCCACAAGCATGACTCAAGTAGCGTGTAGGCTGAGACATAATAAGAAAGTATGGGGGAAATTACATATTGTGGATAAGAGTCTCCTGGGATGTCATTTAGGAAGCTTCCTTCTTAAGCATCATATGCACTTCTCAAGTATTGGACTAACAGAAACCATGTTATTGCACTGATGCTTTCTGAGAATTGATGGTGGTGTCTATCACAATACTTTGTAGGAAAACTTAAAGTGCAAGAAACCAGTGAGCCAAGAAATGAGATAATATGGGGAAATGGGGATATTAAAAGGAACTATCAGAATCCATGAAGTTGGTAATTTATATTACTCATGAGTTTTTGTTTGTTGGGTTTTTTTTTCCCTTCTGATTCTAGAACTCAGAATGCTTCAGATGCATGAGGGAACCTAGCCAGGCAAAACCCTTCTTCACTGCAAAAAAAGGAGGGAAATGTGAGAAAGTGTTTAAATCTATACATTAATGAAGTCTGCCTTTGGCATTCTCCACGTGCAAGTTCAGAAGCAGTGAGCATTCTTGGTATTTTTTTGCCAATTATGCAGCAAAAAATGAATGACAAAATAAATCTGATTTAAAATCTTAATACTTCCTAAACCATTTTTTGTAAAGCTGAACAAAATCAGTGGGAACAAAGTCATTACAAAGGCTGAACTAATGGTATGCAAAGTTGAGACACTACCATGACTGGCATGCTGTCTTATGTAGGGCTTTTTTTTTTTTCCCTCTTATGCTGCTCTAATTCTTCAATCCTTCTTACAGTTGCACTCCTTCCCTCTACCTTTAAAACTTGTGAAAAGTAGTAGCCATACTATCTAAACAGGCTTATGGTAACAGAGTGGCTTTGCACAAGCCAAGGAGCAAATGCTGCACAATGACAGATTTCAGCTTCAGAGCTCCAAGGCATAAGAAAAACTACTGCAATTTCTGGAAAATAAATTTTCATGATACCATGTCCCTAGAATAACATCCTACTTATCCAATACATGACCTCAGAAAGCTAGCAGGCATTCTCTGCTCCTTTAACCATGAAATGTAAATACCTTGATTGCTCGGATAAATCGTGCTTGCAAGCGTTTTCCCAAAACCAGCAGGCTGTCTATAGCTGAAAGAAGAAACTTCTCGTAAAATCCCTCAGGATCTTCTTTCACCTCTAGCCCTACACAACAATGACTGAAATGGAGAAAAGAAAAAAGGGAAAAAAATCAACCTGAATAGTCAAAGGCCTGTTTGAACAACTCTGAATGAATGTCACGTCGTCAGAGAAATGCTTCAGTGGCATGGGATAATTCCCCCCTGAACAACAGCTCACTGCTGTGACTGGCTCCAAGGTGGCTGCCTCCAAGGAAGAGCAATCACTTGCAGGCTGGAGACCATACTACTACTTATGATGGCATTTCTCAGTTAAAAACATATCCAAGGCACTTTCTCCTTCAGCTTCATAGAATCTGTTCAGGCTTGTTCCATATTCTAGGGAAGGGCTCTGGTGGTCATAAAGAAGAAAAAATAAGTCAGAATAGAAAGGTAGGAAAAAAAAATAAAGGAAGCCTGGTGATGAAGGGGGTGCACATCAGGCAGTGAAAATACTTAGAAAAAATATACCACAAAACCTTCAGCGAGCCTGCCTACAACTTTTCTCTAACTGAGGAAGACATGTGGGCTAGAAATCAGTTCCTCAGATCTCAGGTCTCTTATTTTACTCATCACAACATGTCGGTTGTTTCTGGAAGACTTTTTACAAGAAACTGCATGTTTTCCAACTGGTAAGTTGTTTCAATTCTGCACTCAGCACTGATATCAGTGCAACAAAAGAGCCTTCCTGACTTTTTATGAATTTTGCTTTCTGGTATCTTATCTAGGCTATGTAAGCTTTTTGGGAATACACACACGTAAAGATGTCTACCAAAGCCCTTGGAAAACAAATTCTAGGCATGAAGCTGAGATTCATTTAGTTACAAAAGGACATTTTTACAGGTAAAATAAATTCCAGTATTCACTGCAACTGAAACAGCTTATAGAGGATGATTTAAGTATCACACTACTCTGGTGATAACTCCTGCATCCCTTACTGAAATTCCGCACGTTAAAAATTCATGCTGCAGATATGGCATAAATAAGACATGGTCACATAATTACTTCATGCCTTAGAATTTTGCTCCCTAGTTAAGCCAAAACTAAGTACAACTTGGGAATGTATTATTGTTCCTGACATTTAAAATTGAGATTGGATCACTGGGGGGGTTGAGTTTAAAGTTTTCTTATTTACAGCACCATTCTCACAATATTACTACATCAGGTTATCCAGTCTGTATGAACTGTGTCATCTATTATATTTAAAAGTGTAAATAGATACTTTAAATGGGTATATTAAATAAATATTTAAATATCGTCAAGCCAAGCAGTGAATCAACCAGGCTGAAGATCTTTGCAAGGTGAAATAGAAGCAAACAAACCTTTTTAAATAATTACAATTCAAAATTATGTAATTACTGGGTAGGAACTGTTGCACTGGTGAGTACTGCCCATAAAAGAAGGTAAAGCCAACACAAACTCTGTTCCCACCATACAGTTCCCCCAGCTCAATGAAACACAATGCAAATGAATTAAACAGGACCAATTAGGCTATGCCTGACCCCTCTACTCTTGACTGCTCCCTGCACTTTAACCCTGGCCTTTCCTGAACAACAAGCCTTATTCTGGGTGGGAGCCAATGTATTACATCTTGAAAAGAGAAACAGCAAGATGAAAGGACAGAAATAAAACTAGAAGAAAACTTCTTAGGGTTTTTTTTTTTTTTTTACCTTAGTATCTCTGCTAGCTGGGCAGCAGTAGCCCAGGCTCCATGCAGCTGAGAATGGTCTTGCTTAAGGACCAGCAAGCAGTACTGAGTAAGACCATAATCGTATATATCTTGCTTAATTTTGTTTGATTCTTCACATCCTAAGGAAGGACTACTTAAAATCCCTGCAGGAAGAAAGCAGGACAGAGACAAAGAGGAACATAATATTCTGATGTGAAAGATTTTTTTTCTTTTTCTAAAATATAAGAAGTGTATATGTACGCAGAGCCAGGATTAAAGTAATTGTAAAAGTGCTAACAATAGCATAAAATATTTTGTCAGCAATATTTGCTGCTACAGCTACAACTCATTTATAAGATTATATGACAATTGGGAAGCATAGCTGAACTTAGGTTTCCATTTTTTCTCTACATATTTAGTAGCAAAATATACATTACCTGGGATATGGACCATTTGTATGAATTTCCTAGGCTAGATAAAACCACAACCACTGGGAAACATATAGCTTCCTTATAATTACATCCCAATTTAGAACAGGACCTGACTTGTTTCAGCTGTTCCGATGAGCAGTGGCTGTATAGCAGAAGGAAAGACAGGGAAGTCACACAGGAACTCATGATCTTGTTTCTACGTTAAGATTTAAAAACTAAATACTGACAACCACCGTGGCTCTCTGCCCAAAGAGCACTAGGAGAAATGATTTGACCAAGTGTAAGATCCCGGCCTGTATCAGAAGGGAAAGAGCCCACATTATCATGGCAACAACTCAAAGGCAGAAAAAACTTCTGTCCATTTGCTCCCCAGCTCCTCCTCCTTATTGTTGCCAAGCCAAATGCCACTCTCAGGAAAAGCTGCTGTATCAACCTTCCTTACAGAGTTTCAGAAAAACCTTCTGTATTTAAGGAAGCAGACGGGAGAAGGACTGTCCATAGTTCACTAGCTCATCCTTTTATTTTAGGAACGGCATTAATTACCCTTTAACTTCAGCAGCAGCACGGGGATGTCCTGTTCTCTGCTCTCAGTGATCTGAGCAGCCAAGGCCAGGACGTGGGGGTCTGTGGTTGCCATAGGGAACAGCCAGAGGCGCACACCACCATCGATTCCAGACTGTTTCCTTTTTATGTTAAGGCGCGGGGTCCTCATGCCACTACTTCATCCCACCTCCAGCTCGCGCACCACCAGCTGCAAGCCTCGGGTCGCAGGACTCCCCCTGAGAAAGGAAACAAACATGGAGGGAGCCCCATTCCCGCTCCCTCCCGAGGCCGCGGGCAGCCGGACCGGCTCTGCCGGCAGGGTGCACCTCTGGCCGGGCAGCCTGAGCGCGGCCCCACGAGGCGGGCAGCGGCCTCACCTCACCCAGGGCCGGGGAAAGGGCAGAGGGAGCGGTGTCCTACCGGCGTCACCCCGGTGCCCCCACTGTCCCCGGGAGCGGGGGCGCCGGTGCCGCGAAGCCCCCAGGCCGTGGGACCCTCTCGGGGCGCCCTGAGGGGACCCACACGCACCCCTGGCCCCTCTCACCGCCGCGCGGGAGCTCCCCGACTGCGGGGGGAGGAGGGGGGGATTGAAACGCCGAACCCGCCGTCTCCAATGCGACAGCTCCCCCACACCCCCCTCCCCTCACAGCTGTGTGGTCGCGGCCTCTCTCCACCAACCAGCGCTCTTCCCTGGGGGAGGAGGGTGTCATTTGCATATCCGCGTGCCGACAGGCGCCTCTGGCAACCCTACTGGTGGAAACCTACAGAGGGACGCGCTCACGAACCAATCCAGCTCGGAGGGGGCGGGGCTCTGCCAGTTAGGACCTATCGGAGGCCGCGTGGGCGGGTCCCGCCGGCCCGGGCGGTGTGAGGGATGCTCGGTGCGGGCGGCGGCGGCGGCCCCGGGGCCCGCCATGGTGTGAGGCGCTGCCGCGATGAACGGAGCAGTCTCGTCGCTCTACGACCCCAAGGCGCGGGTGCTAAAGCTGGGGGAGAGCTTCGAGAAGCAGCCGCGCTGCGCCTTCCACACCGTCCGCTGTGAGTGCTGGGGTTAGGGCAGCTCTCTGGGGGTCGGGGAGGGGTTCGGCGGCCCCCGGTCCCCGCGGTCCCCTGAATGGCGGGGCGTGGCTGTCTCTATCCCGGGATTCTGGGGCTCAGCTGGGAGTTGAGTGCCGTGGAGTGCTGGTCCGGGATTTCGGGAGCGGTGCTTGGGAGCACGTACGGCCATTGTATGCAAGAGCTGCCCCTCGCTACCCGCTGGGCACTAACTTCGCTTTTTATGCCTTTTCCACAGTGTCTCTCTGCTGTTCTGCTGGAAACCCAGCTAAGCTGAACTTGTGGCTCTGCCCTCTTTCCTTGCGCTCAGTTTTTAGAAGTTCCGTAAAGTTCAGCAATCAAAGGTTAAAGGCAGGCGGTGTTAATCACGGAGCCAGTACACCCTCCCTGAGTACATAATTACTATCTAGAGAGGTGTGTGCTCAAAGATTCTGAGGGTAGCTAGGAAACAAATGGTCCCAGGATTATAGTCCTTGGTAATTTAGGACTGCAGCTTCTGGTTTTGTTGTCTGGTTATTTATAGACTGATATCCCCAAGATTCAGTCTCACGTATGTTCTCTGGGGAGTGTCCTGTGTGCAAGATGGGTAATGTGCACTCTGTGAGCAAAGGGAACGGCGCTTAGGCAGATTGTCTGCAACTGTGGAAACGGAGGAGGTGTGGGGGGGGAAGTTATAAATGGATTTAAGCAAATGCTGCAATTTGAAATTTATCCTAATTTTAAAGAGGACTAACAACCCCGTCTGGTACCTCCTACCCTTAGAGTTTCATGATGGCTCTTGTAATTTGATGATTTATTCTGAAATCTGTTTTGAAATCTCTCTTCCTTTCCAACAAATGAGACATAAAAACTGGCACGTTCATCAGTTCTATCAAATGGACATGCAGAAGAAATATCCTCTGACACCTGACGTTTTTCTTAACAGTTGAGTAAAGGGAAAACAGCTGCTGCTTAGAAGTTAAGATCAGAAGTATCAATATCTTCATTTTCTAAAGTATTAACAGGCCAGTGGCCACATATTAAAGCAAATATTCTCCGATTTGATGAGAAACTTTGGAACTGTTGTATGCTTATTCCTGTAAGATGACATTTAGGGGTTTGCCCTAAACAAGGTTAGCAGGGGCTGTCACCTGTGTCTGGGCTCCGAGCCTCCTGCTGCGCACACAGCCCTGCCCACCAGCTCCTGCAGCCTGGTTTTCCTGCCCGGTTGGTGTGCTGGCTGGAGCCCTGCTTCCCAGCTGTGATCTGTGCCGCCCGGCCCGTGGCTGCAGGCCGAGTTATGGAACTGGGAAGCTCCCCAGCTGCAGGAATGCCGCCGCTAGTGACCAGCAGCGTGAGATGGGGCAGGCAGCGAGGCGAGGAGCGTGTGCCGGCCGATGGGTCTCCTCCGGCGTGCGAGGCAGGGCACCGGCATTCCAGGGTGCGAGACTGGCCCTGCCTCACCTGGAGCCGCGGGCTCAACCCCACATATTTTATCACAGGCCTTGAATAGCCTCTTGATGCCATGCTGTCTCTCTAAATCGGCACAGGAAGAGTTTTGGCTGTAGCTTTTCCCAATTTATTTGTGGTGGAAATAATACTTTGCAGGTAATGGTATGTAACAGAGCTGCCGTGCTGATGCCTGAACACATGCTCGTTTGCAATGTCTCAGAGTTTTAAAATGGACCAGAAATTGATACCTTCTTTTGCTCAAAACTTATTTTGACCAGTACTTTAGATGCTGAAAAAGAAAAAATGTAAATCCATGTTAAACTGGGAAGGAATTTCACTTTTAACAAAAAGAACTATACTGAAACCCCAAGTTTTTGTCAAGTTCTGTCATGCTTGTTACAGTAAAGTCAGAAACAGAAAGAGAAATGCATATTAAGGATTGATGTTCTTTGCATTTTCAGTCACTTGTCTACATCTTCCATGTTTGGGATCAACATTTTCAAGAACTATTTTTTGATTCTTCTGAAGATAGTAATATGAGGATTTATCTTTTGAAATATAACACAGCTCGTTTGGCCTTTTTATCCATTAAAACCTAAAGGTGTTTTTCTACTTTTAACCAAAAATTTAAACATTTATAATGAATCCTGAAAAAAGCAGCTTGACTTTAAATTCTACTGACTTGTGGAATGATCTGCTCAGGGGAATGGTAGATGATACACTAACAGAAAAGGTCTTTACTTAATAGTCTCCAACTGCAATTAAGTGGTGCCTACATTTATAAGATTCCTGAAAAGCCTGTAAATAATCTAGTTTATTTTTATATTTAGATGACTTTAAGCCTGCATCTATTGATATGTCATGTGAAGGAGACCTTGAAGTTGGCAAAGGTGAACAGGTGACAATAACACTGCCAAATATTGAGGTGAGCTGGGGTGGCTGAAGAGTGGTGGGCTTAATGGAATGATTTATTTTGTTGTCATAAATATATATCCTGATTATGGAAGGGCATAAAGTTTCAGTGCTGTTTCAGAGCTGCCTGTGTGACTTTTAGAGTAGAAAAACAATTGCTCTAAGAATGCAAGATTACAAAAGACCCAAAGGTTAAACAGCTGCACTGTAACTTAAAGTGTATTTGCCACACTGGAAATATGCTGTAGGATGACCCAGAAGTGTTGCATACACAGCAAAGCTTCATGTGTATGTTGGCAGTGCAAGTTTCCCCTTGGTATTTATTGCTCTAGTGCAGTTCTAAAGCAAGAAAGACTGGAAAGGGAAAATTTACTACCTGCCATGCTTTACTGCTCTGCTGATACAGGAACTAAAATCCCTTTTGGTGGAGAGGAGTCCTAGAGAGAGTCTGCTCTCCTTGGGAGATAAGCATTTAATCAGTTTCAAACTAAGCTAAGCAAGTAAAATCCCATTCCAGTCAAACACCAGCTGCTTTTGGACATGGCTACTGTCAATCTCATTTGAATTAAGCAGTAATATTTTTAATGGCTAGAAATGATCACTTGTAGTGAACTTGTCATCACTGATGGATTGCTGTTTCTAAGAAAAAAAGGCTACAGGAGTAACACTTACTGGACTTCTGATTTAATAGGGCTCAACTCCACCAGTGACTGTGTTCAAGGGCTCAAAGAAGCCTTACCTAAAAGAATGTATCTTAATTATCAACCATGACACTGGAGAATGTCGCCTAGAGAAACTTAGTAGCAACATCACTGTGAAAAAAACCAGGTGGGTGATTTACAGGAGAAACAACTGCGCTTTACTCATTGTGAAAATCGATTTGTTAATGAGTCTAAATTGAGATACATAACTACACAGTACTATTTTTAAGAAAACATAATTTTAGAAAGTACCTGACCTTGTTCAAAGGAGTGAAAAGCCTGCTTTCTCAGCAAACTGACTTCACATCTTTTGAATAATGACTGCAGAAGAAATGGGAATTTATTTTTTTGTTTACCAAAACATGTCATATTATTGAAAGAAATAGTAACTCTTTTCTGGTGAGTTTAGAGGGAGGAAAAAGAGATCTGTTTGACTAGTAGCTTGCCTACTGTCTTCTGACTTGGAAATGAGGAAATAAAGAAAAAGAAAATTTTGTGACAGGTCTCAGTAATTTTAATAGGTTGTTTTTCTCATACCAAATTTTTAATTTTTTTTTTTCTGCTGCTGAGTCCATATAAGTAATTTTCAGCAGAATTTTTATTAAGTGATCCTGGGTAGCAAGGTATGAAAACAAATCAACTGACAAAGTGTTATAAAGTTATTAGCACTGTATCAAAAATCATTTTTACACATTTATAGATTATATTAATAGTATAATATTAATATATTATGTGTATTACTATAATAATTTAGCAGTATAATAACTTACCTAGAATCTAATGATGCTGTTTAGAAAGGCATGAGAAATAATTCTATGGTAGCATATCCCCCGTATTCTTGCCTTTTTCCTTGCATCTTGCCTTCTCGTAATTACAAATCTTTTCCTTTTACACAAAGAGCTGAAGGAAGCAGTAAAGTCCAGTCTCGCATTGAGCAGCAACAGCAGCAAATGCGAAATGCAACAAAGGTTCCAAACAATGTTAAAAACTCTCCAACAAAAGAAAAAATGTTTCCATCTTCTCCTATGGATGATATCGAACGGGGTAAGCTCCACTGGCACATAAGTTTCAGAAACTTAGCTGTTAACAAGCAATTAGTTTTTAAGAGGCTTTTGTGTGTGAGAGTTGTTTTTGTTTTGTTTTGTGTTATTTGAGAAGCAACTTTACTCTGGTATGGAAACGACCACTCTGGCTCAAGTGGGTAAAAAAGCAGTATTTGTATCTTGCTCAAGTAAAAAAAAGCTGAACTATTAGGCTTAATAATGCCAAGGGTCCTGCTGCTCTCTGCTTGACTCTGTCTTCCACTGCTACTTTAATCAAGTATTTAGTTGATTGTATTGTGGTACTGGAACTAAGTCACTCCATTTTGACATTGATGCTTTTTCTTTCTGTGCACTCAGCAAATATGGGTTACAGTAATTTACAACTCAACATACACTTTAAATTACCAGATAGAGCCTTGTGAAAGATGAGGTTCCAATGAAAAAGACAGCTAAAAACTTGCATAAATCAACCCTTGGGCAGTGCTATGTACTGCTTCCTTGAGAGACTCTGGTTTGGTGTCACACTTATATTTCACTTAATAGGAGGCCTTATTTCCTTTTGGAGGACAAGGAAGATGGCAGGTGGTAATTACTTGCTACAGAAATGCTGACAGGTGGCAGTTTCATTGACTGGAACTGACATCTGCTTCCCAAGTTGTTCTGAATTCATTTAAACAGATTTTTTTAGATGTATCATTATGAAGATGGTTTTTGTTTCCATTTTGGTCTTAAGCTCTGACCAGAAATTTATATTGCAGAACAGTACTAGAATGCATCTAAGGTTGCAAAGAGGAAGGAAAACTGGAACACATGAAATAAAATGATGCATTTTCTAGGTGGTCTGTTCTTTTGGGGGGAGTGGTGATGTCAAACACTGAAAGTCTCCAAAGTGGCTGCCAACATACCAAACTCTTGTGTAGTGCCAGTCCAATTTTGAATGCTATTTAAAATGCAGAAAATTTGAAAAGGATGGTAGAAATATTATCAAGTCATCTAGTCCATCCTTCTATCCTAAAGTCAGATTTCTGTTAACCTCTTTTTAAAACCTTCCACTGACAGATCCTTGTACTTGCTGGCAAGCCATTCCAGGGCTTTGCTCTCCTTACTGTTTGGGTTCTCCTGTATAAATAGTCTGACAGCAAGCCTATTACTACTTTCATATTTATCATGCAAGTATGCAAGTACAGACCAGATTACTGTGCTGCTTTTGAGTGGTCCTTCACGAACTCAAACTCTTCTGTCTTTCCCATTCTTTATGCAAAATTATGCCAGTTGGTTCAATCTTTCCTTAGAAGTCTCCTTTCTAAATCTCTGATTTGTTGTCAATTTCCTTTAGCTTTCTTGCAATGAGTCCAAAAACTTCCTAAAGTTCCTAAACACATCTACTGTTTCAACTAAGGTTTTAGCAGTGCTGACTTGCTCAAGAAGGCTGTCTTACAGGCACTATTCATCTTTATACACAAAGAACAAATAGTATCATGTCTATAGTATCACAAGACCAAATAGTATCAAGTCACTTCCGCAGCAGCATCGTATGGTAGAACAGTGTGTAGGGATCCACTGTAACTCTCAGACTCTTCAGAAGTGTTGCCTACTTAATCATTCTTCATCCCATGGTTGTGTAACTTACTATTCCTGCTTAAGTACACTACCTGGAACTTGTTACTAACTTTGTTTTCTGGGGGTGGGGGGGGGGAGCTCATTCTGCCATTATCCTCTAGTATATGTACAGCTCTTCCTTCACTGGTTGAAATTACTTAATTTAAATTCTGTCTGATTTAATTACACCAAAATTCAAGGCAGAGATCTTATTTCTCAGCTTTTGGTACTGGCCATTCACTTAAATTTTTTCTTATATTAGACATTGCTTAGGAGGAGGTGGAATTAAATGCTTATGACTTGAGGAGTGTCTTTGAGTTAAATGTCTTACAGCTCCAGATGTGTGATAGATCATGTTCTCTTACACATACCCCTAGCAAAAGAAGGATGCTTAGATGCTTCCAATTCTTATTTTCTTTCTGCTCCCCTTATCTTTTTCCTTATGTTTGAGTGGTCCAGTCTTTTGTTGTTCTTTCTTTTCTTTCCTAGCATTGGGTTAATTTGTCCCTGTATCCATTGCTGCACTATTTCAGGTGTCATTTTTCCTGAACACCCTTTTCTTTTAGACTGGCCTTTGAAAAGCTGGCCTTTCCTTTAGACTGGCCTTTGATAACTCAGAGTCTGTTTCGTGGAAGTTTGTGTTGAAGATTAATTTTTTTTCCTCTCCCTTTTTTTAAGCTTTGCATTGTCTTGCATGTCAGTGACTTTCACCTTCAACCTATTCTGTATTGGATAAATTTGAAGTGAGACGAGTCACTCCCCTACTTGCTTTATTGTGTCTGCTGTATCAAAGCTGTTCCTGAAGTATTCTAAGAGCTTGTAAGACCATCTTAAATGTCTGGGTAGTTACAGTCTTCAATAGTGATGAACTTCTGCACCATAACTCCTCAAGTCCTCCCTCCACCATGATTCAGAGGTCTGTTCAGACTTCTCTCAGCACTCATGTTTTGCACAATTATTATGTGTACCCTTCTGAAAAGATTAACTTCCTCTGGATGTTGGACTTAAGTTAATGTATGTCAGAAATCCATACTGTGCAGCATTATTCGCTCCTCCAAATCTATAATGAAACAAGGATTTGGAGAAATCTTCCTAATATAAACTTTGGATGGTTCTTTTGGATATTCTTTATGCTTAACTTGATTTTGAGCAAAATGTCACATGGTCCAAACAAGTGTATTGATTGTAATGCTCAACTGCTGGGAGGCATTTTGAGTGTAGCTGCAGACATCTTACAGTGACTGATCTGTGTAATTGCAGTTTTTAGTCAGTGAAAGCCATCTTTTGGTGTGCTAAGGAAAACACAGAACATTTTCTGCTAGTTGCAGAAATTAAAGGCTATGTGGGATGCATTACCCCTGGAATGCGGGGTTAAGCATTTGTGTTCACAGTCACCCTTGTTCTAACATTTGGCTTAAAAGGGAGAAAGTGCTCAAGCTATGACAGAAGAAAATCACATGACAGGCTGAATACTCACTTGTGCCCTTTTCTTTGCTCTGGAGAGTTTTGGTGGGTTTGGTCTGGGTTTTTTTTAAGTTGCTGTAGTGTGTGTGCCTGATGTCTGTTGATTTTTTCCTTTTTCCCCTCTTCCTTATATTTCAATTACGATGAATGTAAACTGAGAAACAAATCATATTGTTTGCAGAGCTAAAAGCAGAAGCCAGTGTCATGGACCAGCTGAGTAGCTCTGACAGTTCATCTGACTCTAAAAGTTCTTCGTCCTCTTCATCAAGTAGTGAAAATAGTTCTAGTGATTCTGAAGATGAGGAAATGAAGCCCTCTCTTCCTATGTCAATGCCGTATTTGCAGCCTCAGCCTACTGTGTCTGCCATGCCACAACAGGCTGTTCCTGACAAAGATGCCAGTCATAACAGATCCCAAGAGAGCAGTGGTCATATGATGAATACACTACGTAAGTACAAAGGCTGTTCTTTTCTTAGTGCACAATTCCAGACATCAAGATTCTGAAAGGAAACCATATTGTTTTTAAGTATGTCTCTGTTGTAATTAAAACTGTGGGAAGTGATGCTAGGGTTTGATTGTTCAGCAGCAGGCTGAATTAGACACTGGGCTGGAACGTTCGTGGTTCACAGAGATATTAAATTAAAGCTGCAGCAGCTGAAAATATTTCCTAAGCTCTTCTGGCTTCCTCCCACTTCTATACATTGGGACTGGAGAACAGTAATTTTGTATTGAAAATACTTGAACTAACAGGGCACTCCTTAAACATATGCTTATAATTTCTTGGATAGAACTATGGGAAGGATAGTATGGTTGCAATACTCTGAGTTACAGAAGAGATGGTGTATTCTTAGCCATGTCAGTTACTATTACTCATGGCAGTGTTCCACTGGCCAACATGGCAAAACTGTCCTTTACATATAAAGAAGGAGGTGATCTGCTTTCAGGTGATATTATCTTATTCCACCCATTCAGACAACTAAAAATGTAATGCGAAGAGTAGCTGCGATGCTCAAGAGGGGTTGCAGCACAGCCTGGAATTGAATGTTCAACGTATTCAAAAAAAGGAGAGTTTAGAAAATACTCCCCCCAAAAAAATTCCCACTAGGTAGAGAAACTTAAGTTCACTACCTAAATAACAGGACTACTCAGACATAGAAGTGAGTATTTAGCTATGGTAACTCTTTCAAAATGATTGCATTTTTAATTAGCTGCTTAGCTGCTGGCTCTTGGTTTGAAGAGATTTCCATCAACCTTGGTTTGCAGCCTAAGATCTTTATGGTTTATCATTTATATGTAAACTTGTTATACTGAAATTCTAGACTGGCAGATCTACTTTTATTTCAGGTCTTAATTGATAACTTGAATGGGATTTCTTCCTTTATTTTTTCTTTTTGTTTTTAGCTAGTATTTAAATACTTAAATAACCTGCATTGGTATTTAATTATGTACTGCATTAAAAGATAAGATCAGACTGAAAAGTCCTGTGACTTCATGTACAGAGAACTAAATGCTGCTTGCATTTTACTGTCACTGCAGAGAACAATGTCTTCATGTTTACAGTTTGCGTAACTTTAGAGTGCCACTTATTTCAGCCCTTACTGACAAATGTGATTTCCTGTTCTCCATGCTTTAAATGAAACCGTTATGAAAATGTGATTAAGCCCTATCCCCAGTGACAGAATCTTAGCTGGCAACGCTTCCAGTGAAAAATACAAGCACAGGTGGCCAAGTCCACCAGTTCCAGCATAGGGAGAAAATGCTGCTTAAACCATGACAGTGTCAAGACTGTTTCAGGGGAAGTTGGTGGCTTGATGCTGCTTGACATCCATGTTGACAGGTAGAACCTCTGCCTGTAAACTCAGGCCTCTGAGCTTGCCCAGCTATTGAGATTAATGCCATTTACTTCTATTTTGGTTACAGATTTGTTACTGCTTAAAATGATTCCATCCCCAACTTCCAGTGCCATTAACACTTACAAGACACTTCCACTAGTTAAAGATCAAACCAGCTACTTCCAAGGAGACTGCTTTTCTCTAGCTCTGTTGCTGAGGGAATTTGGCAGGAGAGTGAAACCTGGAGAAACTAAATGGGTAGCACATTATTCTACTTTGAATGGCAAGAGTTCTCAGTCAGGATTTTGTACAGTCATTTCTTCCATCTCAAGGTTTTGCAAAAATAAAATATTGAATCAACAAATGTCAGCACAAGCTGCTTGCTTGTCTAATCTTGCTTTGAGGTGTGCTTGCTTAGGTTTGTGACTAGTTTTGTGCACCTCTGTAGAATCAGGGCCATACTGGATAATTAGTGAAGTTTTTCTTTGACTTTCTGTGTGCAGGGAGAAGGTTGGGGGAAACTTAGAGAGCAGAGTTTTATCTTGCATGTAGAAATTATACAGGTGAGATTTTGTAGAATTTGGAAAACAGAGGAAGTGGTGTCTAGAGCATGGTAACCAAATACTTCTGTCATATACATATCTACCTCTTCGGGAATTTGGGGCTCAAGACTGCCTGTCATTCCCAGAATACTGTTTCTTCCCCTTTCTACCTTGAGAAGCTGGCTATATAGGCTCACAACTTGCCTTATAACAAAGTCTGTAAAGGGTGGCACTAATAAATCTGTTCTTCATGAATATTTGATCATATGTTGCTCTGCGTCTACTTTTTGTTTAAACAAGGGTTATGTTAAACAAAGTAACTTTCCAAAGAAAACCCAGCATAGATGGGCTATTCTGGGGCCTTGTGTTAGGTACTTAGTATTCAGCAGAACTTCACTTCTTTTGATACTTGGTGCTGGTACAAACATAGCTGTTTTACTTTGTCAAGTAATAATTTTCCCTTATATTAGTTTGGTGTTGTGTGACCACTAAGATCTGTGAAACAGTGATCACTCCTATGAGTTTCCCTGTCCCCTATAACTAGCAAGAATTCAGTTGAATATATTATATTCACTGATTTAAAAACACGGGAAATGTTGTAATTTGCAATGCAATCTATTTCCCCAATTAATATTGCTAATAAGTAACTGGCACTATGAATACAAACAATTCAACAGTTCTCCCCCACTTCATTGCTGCCTCATAAGTACAGTAGTCTAGATGTTTCTTCAGGGTCTTCATTAAATGAGCTTTCTATCTTTGCACCAAATCCATCTGAAAGCCACCAGCTCTAGACTGCTATTTTGCCCTCACTCTAAAGGTGTTTTTTGGAGGGAGGGTTGCAAAAATGAGGCAGAAAATTTAGCCTGAAGTAAATCCTAACATATTAATTCTGACTCTGGAACTTGGAGTTCTTGCTTTTCCCATCTGCTGGTTTTCACAAGCATTGGTATTTTTGGCTGGTGTTACAGGGTTTGTGTAATTTCTATTAACTGTGTTGAAATAACTTTTGAAGGCTGCAGAAACTCTATTTGGAAGGTTATCTTCTTGTTCACACTCCCTGTCCTCTCATAAAGTAGGTACAGCATGACAGGGCTGGGATGTCTAAGAATTCACTGTAATTCTCCTTTGAGTGATAAATACATGAGTTTAATTTACCAATACCATTCTCTGTCTTGAAAGATTTTTTAGGATATTACATTTTTCTGAATAATTATTGAAAATAACTTGATTTTGTTCTTTCTAAATTGCTTTTTAAATTGATCTTAAAATAATATAGCTGTATTTTTTTTTCTCTATATAGAGGATTAGAAACAAAAAAATTATCAACAGTAGTACTTTAAAGATTGCTGGAAACAGCCATCTTCACTGTTCTTTTGTTATATAAAGTGTTTTTGTTGTTGCAGAGAAGCATGTACCACTTTCTAAGCTTTAGTGATGACACAGTGAAAAACAAAGGAAGGCTAAATGCAGCCATGTTAAAGACTCCAGTGTTCTGGCAGAAATGATATGCCTGAGAACAAAAGATCCAATCTGAGTGCCTTGTGGGGTGTACGTACCCCCTCGAGGTTACTTTTTCACCCATCTGCAAAAGGGATCTGTGAAGGGTGCTGCAGCTGAGGAAAGGGCATGTGAAAATAGTGCGTTGACACAGTTTTCTCAGTTTCAGTGACTTTTCTTTTGTTTTCAAGCCATTTCTGCACAACCTGAGATGAATTTTTTTTTTCTTTTGTAATGGTTGTTTGGCAAGGGAGGTGTGGGTAAAAGCATACCAGTTGGAACAGACTCCTAAAAATGTGTGGGAAGTTGCTAGATATGATGTAGATTGTGTAGAGCATGCTGCTGTATTTTTTGTTACTTATCTGTCATGCTGGGAAGATTCCCTCCCTCCCAACCCCTGAGCTTATGGACATCCATGGCAAGCACAGGGTAGTCTTTTTACTTCCTCATTTTGAAATATATATATAGAGAGAGAGCCACCAAATTAAAGTGCTCTGTAAAATTTCTTTTGATGTTTTGTTTGCTCACTTGTTCCAAAACCAGTTTGAAATAGTAGGTCACTGATACATCTTTAAGTGGTGCGTCAAAGAGCTGCTCTTCTTGATTGAGACACCACTTTGTTTTCAGGCACAGCTAAGTAGCATTCAGATGTGTTTCAAAAAAACCCAACAACTTGTTTTTCATAAAACTGCATTCACCAGCAGTTTTTCCACTTGTGAAGCATAAAAATGTGGGTGGCAGAGATAGCTAGGTGTTGTCTTTTGTGATCTGGTGATATTAAATAAATGCCCTTGTGCAAATAAGCTAAAGGCTTCCTTGCCAAGATTTTAAAATTGTAGAAAAGTGATATCTCTAAGGTTCTGTCGCTGGAGAGTTTGGTTCTACACCTATTTATTCTTTTACCATGGAATAGTTTGGGTTAAAAGGGGCTTGAAAGATCATGTAGTCCAGCCTCCCTGACCTGTTTGGTATTAGCTTTCGTAAGCCTTAATTGGGAAGGGGAATATCTTGAAAGAAAATTATCTCATTGAAAATGACTGATCTATTGACTCTTTCTCTTCTAGGAAATGACTTGCAGCTGAGTGAATCTGGAAGCGATAGTGATGACTGAACAACTTTTTGGCCTTAAATGTATCACCTTTTTTTGCTAAATATGTCTTAGCATCTGTTTTGCACTAAGATTAGATTACCAGAGACTGGAATGAATGTCCTCAATTTTGATAATAGACATCCTAATTTTCTACTGACACATCATGTCTATAATACAGCAGCATTGATATCCTGTCAGTGCTATGGTTATGTGTTTATCTTTCAAATTACTGTATTTACAGTAAAATTGTGTATGATCTGATTTTGATTACTTTTGCCTCAGCCACCTGTTTTACTTGAAACTGATTTGTAACAGCTAGTTACTTTATATAAATAGCTATGGAATGGAGAAATTTCTGATATTTACGGAGGCAAGTTTCCTTCCTATCATTTAAATGCTGATCTCACAACTTTGACTTGGAGGGAGTGAAAGGGAGAACAACTAAATGAGGTCTGCTGTGTCAGCTACACTTTTTGTTCCGTTCACAGTTCATACCTTTAAGGAAACTGCTGAATAATGTGGTCCACTAGTGCAGTTACAGTTTACAATTGTTCAACACATTGCTGAATTCTTAATTTCATTGTATTGTGGGACTTTATATTTCTGAGCCTCAAGATTCCTAAGGGAATTTATCTATTCTCTGCCTTTTTTATGTAACTTGAATAGGGTGGTCTTTTTACAAACTTTTTGTATCTAAATTTAAGTAACTGCAGAGACAGCAATGAATTTCCTTTATTCTTAATTCTGTAACGGAAATCAGAAAATTTCTTTGTAGAAGTATAAAAGTAATTTAATAAAGCAAATATTTATCATTTTCGTGCATCAGATTCTGTTTTACTAGTTGAGAATTCGATTTTCTATCTAAAGTAGTCATGCCAGTGAAGGGGTCAGGCAAAGAAATAAAGCAGTGAAATAGTGGCTAATAAGGACTCTCCACCCTGTCTACAAGACTGAAATGTTTGTTGCTTTTCTTACATGAGGCAACCCTTAGTAAGAGCTTACCAAAAGTTCATGGTAATGCAGCTGAATGTTTATTACAGATTACATCCAAATACCAGGGGAAAATAATACTGTAGTATTGGACAAGAAAAGGTCTTATTTTTTCCACATTTGAAATTATACTTCAAGACCTGAAGAACTGAAGATCAGACTCCCAAATTTCATCTGTAATTTACTCCTGGAGAGTTTTGTAACAGTAGCAAATGTCTGTAGGGTGAGTTCTGACAAGATAAGTCTGCTCAGTCTTGCACAGAAGTCTCCTTTGCTGGATTGCAGTGACTGGGTCACAACTCTGTGTCTAAACTGTGAGGGTTGAATTCCATATGTCAGCCTGAATGTGCAGACATGGAAAAAAATGCACACTCAGGAGTTGTATACAATAGATGTTACTAGAGGAGCTTATTCTCTGAACTCGGCTCTATCAGCCCAGTGAAATACAGGAAATTAACTGAAATATGGGAAATGCTGCTTTCCAGTGCTTCCATACCTTGTGCTCTGCACCACATCACAGCTCATTAATCTTCTGGCTTCCTAAAGTTGGTATCATAAGAAGCAAAATGTTCTTGTGTTTATACTCAAAGGAAAAAGCTCAAGTTAATAGCCATGGGTGAATAGGTGTTAGAGAAGGGCTTATGCCCAACCTTGAGGAAGGATGCTGCGTAATAACCCCCGTAAGACATTTTAAACTCTTGAGGGAAAGGGTACTGAGGTCTCTGATGGATCCTAGCTGTTGGTGTGGGAACTCTAGTGGAGTACCTGGCTCTTGGCACATGCTGCTGATAAAGTCTGCAGTGTGAGGAGCTGAGATGTTGCTCCTTCACACTAAGGAGCAGCCCTGTGTGCCAAATAAAGCACATGATAATGCAGTGTCCTGAACTGAAATGTCTTCTCTTTGCCTTCCACTGTCCCCAGTGGTTCATTTGCATCAGCCTTCCCTTTGGATGATACTAAATTCTAATTCCAGCCAGAATGCTGCTGTTTTTCCTGAATAATAGGGCATTCAGGATGTACAGAGTGAGCAGATGTGTGGAAGCATTGAGCAGGCCACAGTCTAAATCATGCCAAGTGCGTGTATTCATGCATTATAATCATCCTTCAGTGATAAAACTGTTGCGTCCAATCTGTATGTAACTGCCCTCACAGGTATACAGGTGCTTAAACATAGCTCTGGGAGTAAAGAAGATTTCCAAGTTCCTGGGTCTCAGGACTGTAACTAAGCCTATGCTATCTTTAGGATTTGATCTTTGGGTTGAAAGCTTTCTAGAAAGGGAAGAATGTTAGTGAAGCTTTTGTATAGTATGTAGTACAGAGTGGTTAGTGGTCAGTCAGGCATCTTGTCAAATGCACAATTGTGATAATTCAGGAAAACTTCCCTTTAAGTCACACGACAGGAGATAAGATTCTCTAACAGTTCTTGGGGAGATAAGGGAAAAAAGATAAGACGTAAATGTATTAAGGAATAAAGCTTTGCACGCCATTTCCAGCCCAAATATATGTGATTGGCTCCCCCCTTATCCATGTACCCGTCAAACGTTGGCAGGTGAGCTAAGGAGCTTGTTCAGCTTCTTGTCATGCAGAGAACTTGGCAAAAGTCTCATTTGTCTCTTGCAGGGGCATTTCCTCTCCTAGGGCTTGGGTCCTGTGCCCTGGGCAGTGTTGAGCCTCCATATCTCCTGCTGCAGGTTGTTCCCAAATGGCAGGAGTGAGAAGGGGATTGCATTGAGATTTAAAAGCAACTTTCCTTTTTTGGACCCTGACTTGAAAATTCTACTCTTCTCCCTTAAAACCAGTTTTATTCATGTGATATCAATTTAACTAGAAAGTAATAAAATCAGTAATAGCTACAAGTTCCCTGACCACTGTTCCTACAACCTCTGAGTATCTCTTTCAAAATGGCTTGAAATATATCTGGCTCTATCTTGTTGCTTTCAGTTATTTTGTGTTCATATCCAGAGGTTTAAAGCATTTGTGTGTGTATCTCTAAGCAGCAGGTACATTTGAATAATATTTTGAGACATTACATATTTTTCTGCGACATTATAATGAAGCTATTGTGTATGTTTTGGATTTGAAGAACAGCTGCTTATCACTTCTATTGATAAATCAAAAATACCTTCCCAGTGCAGCTGAAAACTTGAGAATTTTCAGTCTTCAGTGCTGAGGACCACTGCAGCCACAGTTCACCTGCCCCTTCTGTCTGCCTGGTACGTGGTACAAGCACAGTTTGTCTGGTAGCTGCTTCAAGGTTGAAGAATTCAACCCCCGTTAAGTCCTGAAATGGGGATTAAGTGTGCTTACCAATTTTACCTACCTTGCCTGGCAGCTTCCAGTTTTTTAAAGAACTCTGTCCTACTGTTGTTTTTCATGAATCCTGCCCTGGGGCATGTGGAGAGGCTGAGGTCATCTCTTCAGGGTAGCTCTGGCACCACTGTATTCCATGATAAACACTGAGATTTCCATTTAGTTGGGGTTTTCTCAAGGCAGGATATAATAATTTTTCAGATTAAAGGACTTTATTAAATCACTTCTGTGCTGACAGATAGTGCATCACCTTGAGAACAGAACCACAGTATTTTTAAGAAGAATTATTTGTTGGGTCTTTCTTGATGGATTTCTGGGGAACCAAAAATGAACAGATCATCTCAGATAATAGTTTGATTTGGTATTCAAGACTTTGATCCACAAAAATCGTATAATTTCTGGCCAATACTGTTTATTTTCTTTAGAATTTGTACAGGAATGTTTCTGAGCACAGCCAAGCCAACTGTTGAATCCTCCTTAAACAGAAGAGATGAGGATGCGTAAGCTGGACAGAAATGAAGAATCTCAGAGGAAGAGAAGATAACTTGGGTCATGATGGTTGCTAGGCTGAATGCTCACAGTACATGTGAATTTCTTCTCTCACCACTTTTTGAGGTCATTCAGCCAACCACATAACGTGCTAAGGACAGTCTTAAGTACATATGAGTTTCAGACCAGTTTTTTGAGGACATGTAAAAAGAAGAATGAGGAAAAGAGTTTTGAATATTGTTAAAATATATATTCCTGCTGCTTTGATGGAGGTAGGGAAAATGCAGTAAGAGGGTGAAGATGCACTGAAATTAGGAGAAAAAAAGTGGGAAATGATAATTTCTTTCACAGTTTAGACCTCAAATATGATAAGAGTAGTCATTCACAGCTGAGGGAGGATAGAAAGATTTATGTGTCTCAGCTATAACTCTGCCCAGTTCTATGAAACTGCAGTTATCAGCTTTTCTTAATTGTTAACTGGTTAGCACTAGCATCCCAAGGCAGCAGCTCCTTGCTTACCAGATATATGCACAGGAGTAGCCTGAAGTAGTGGAAGTATCTAAAGAATCTGTTAGTGTGGGGGTTACTTCCTCACTTGCGGATTCTCATGATGGAGAAAAGCTCCTGAAGGGCAGAGTTAGGGCTCAAGGCTTTTGTTGGCATGGAGAACTACTCAGCTCCTAAGCAGAGATCCCGACTTCATACAGGGTTTGTGTAAAACCAGTGTCACATCTGCTGGGAACAGCAAGAGCTTGGGCTCTAGTTGTTTCTGTGGTTTTCTGAATCCATAGAAGAAATGAGTGTGTTCTCAGATTTTCCCTCTCTGAAAAGCAAATCCCTCTGCTGTGGTGAGGAAGGAATGGAGGTTACAGGCAAAGATGAAGGAGCCTTTCATTCAACAGAGAAGGCTTTGTTGATGTACAACACATACCTGGTGAGTTAGCTGCTGAGACCTCTCCTGACTTGCTTTGAACAGGGGCCCTTGTTACAGAACCTGTTCTCCATCTCTCATCTCCCATGTGCTGAGCAGCTTGGCTTGTTCTTGTAAGTGCTTACGCATTACAGAGGATTACTTGCTCTGTCTAAGAGATGAGGCCTTCTTCATGCTGTTATTTAAAGTTTAAAGAAAAGTGGAGTGTCTTAAAAAGGTAATTAAAGAAGACCCAACAGCAACTCAAACTCTTCTTTAATATCTTTAGTTTCACTTCCACATGCTGTGTATCTTGTTCTACCAGTTTTAATGTTCTTGCAAAACAGTTGCACAATGGCTTCCTTTTAGCAACCAGCAGAATTAAACTTGAGCTCACCTAATTGGATGTACCTTTTCTAAGATGTGCTGGATTTCCAATAAACTCTGCAGACCCCTCTTTTCCTTGTGCCTTTTCATTGCTACGGCTTTTGGAATACTCATGGGCATCCTCATATACAGCTCCCAGAGGGACATGGGAGCTGGTTGCAGCATGAAAATACCAACTCATCCCTTATCCAATTACCTTTTTTATGCCTGACTCTCTGCATATTGGCTATTTATGAAAAGATTTAGGCTTTTACCAGAGTTTTGATCCAAGTGTTCACAGTAGTATTAAAAAATTTCCCACTGTGAAATGTTCCTAGAAGCTAAGGCTGTTGTAGAGGCCAGTGTCTGATTGAAATTCCCCCTTCAAATAAAAACATGTTTGTGCCAGTTTGCTGGAATAATGAGGGCACAACAAACTATTTTGGCATTATCTGTCCTTCGGCGATTCTGCTGGAAATGTTTGTGTGCCTTACGATCCTCTCCCACCACAGTGTGGAATAACTTCCACTCCCATGCTGCACGATGACCTGGGCTTTGGGGGGTCTTTTTGTTTCTTTTTTTTTCCCCCCACGTGTGAAATTTGACATTTAGCTAACATTTTGTATCTGGGGGTTTTTTTTGAAATGCTGGTCATCAAAAATGTTTGCCAAATGTGACCTGAATGCAGGTCGGGAAAACTCCATGCAGCTTACCAGCTACACTTCTGTCACTCCCTTACCTGAGCTCTTTCTCCCCCTACAAGCCAGACTTTGCCTAGTAGCCCTCACCAACATGGTGTTTGTCAAGGAGAGTGATGATCAGTGGCTGTGGCTATGTTTAACTGAGGATGCAAGACCGTTAAGCTATTTAAGAAGTTCTTTCCACATGACTACATTTTAGAAAGTACCACCTGGAAGGAGTGTACTGAGCTTAGTGGGGACTTTTTATCCCCATTAATTTGTAAAACAAAATGACAGCTAAAAGATTAGAACCCCTCCCTGCCTTTGTGCTTTCCATTTGACTCCCTCCTGGTGATGAAACAACAGCTACTCACAGGTGAATAACTGAGGGCCCCAAGAGAGAAACTTGTTAAAATTTTAATAATGTCTCTCCTATATTTGTAATTCTGTAGAGATGAGCTGAGCTGAGCGAGCCAAAGAATCTGCCATGTTACATCAGAGCCTTTGATCCAAATGCCCTCCACTGTGGAAAAAGTACATGCTCATGCTGCACAAATCTCCCTAAACCCAACAAATATACATGTGAGGTTGTCTGTGCTGTACTGCAGAATGATTGCTGCCATGTAACTTCAGCTGCTCTTCAGTGGGAGCAGCTCTGTGATGGAAAGAGCCAGTGTCCATGGGATGTATATGAAGGCAATGATGGATTGATCTGCTGCTTCCTGGGACTTTGAGAGCAACACTCAGGCAGGTGCATTTGTTACTGGAAATGCTGAGGCTACAAACTGCTCCCTGCTGTGTGGTAGCTGTGAGTCCCCTGGGTATTATCAGCAGCTCACACCACACAGAGACCTCCTGCCTGACAGAGATGCTCAGCTGCGAGAGGCTGCCTCACAGCTGTGTTTTCTTCACCTTGTGCTTCTTTGACAAGAAGAATGGGCTGTACAGATGGTAAATTTGTTTTCCAAGCTAAATGAAAACTGTAATTTCAAGCTTGCTTGCCTTGGCACTTCTCACAGCTTTCCAGTTTACAGGGATACTGGCAGGGTGCTCATCAAGGAGGGAAATATTTTGGTCATCCCACAATAAGGTGAGGTGACTGTTCCAGGTAGTGCAGTGGCTCAGCAGCAGGGTTCCTCACTGCTGGACTCTGCTCAGCTGACAGAGCCACACAGTTTAGCACCCAAGCAGCTGGTTGTGCTTCTACAATGTTCCCAGACTGCCACAAACCCAGTTCAGTGAAATCAGGCCACCTGGCCTCACAAGTTTCTTTCCCCCCATGCTAGCATGAGCTTCCCTTCTCCCTTCTCATGCAAGAGAGTATTTGTGCCATGAGTCTCTCACTCTACTCTTCATGTAGCTACTCTATATTGTTCGAGTTGATGCAAGGGTATTTTACATCATTGTTATGCCTCTTTGGACAAAGGAATGAGGCCGAGTCTTCCTAAAAAGGTGCCAGTTTTGAAGCATAAAGAACATCTCAGAAGGGAGACAAGCCTTAGGAACCACACCAGGTAGCCCTTTTCCCTCTGGGTCTGAGTTAGTCACACATCCAAGCTCACAGTCCTGTCAGGACATAACCCACCCAGCTGCATGGTTTCCCAGCCTCCAGCACTACTGTTCATGAGGAAAGAAAAATCATAAATTGTAAATGTTTGAGTCACAAACAAAGGGTGGGTGAGTAGGTTTAGGCGAGGCTGTGCTGACTAACCCACCCCAGCAACGGGCAAGTATTGCTCCCAATTTGTCCTGAAAGAAAATGGATCTGGTTGTGTTGAAGCTCAAGGTGGTGTTGAAAGGTGCAGAAACAACTCTGATCCTGGGCCACCCTGCCAAAATGATATCCCAGGCCTGGATCTGTCTGGATTTACACAGAGACATCACAAAATCAGTGATAAAAAGCAAAGTAGGAATTACCATTGTTGCTGTTGCATCTGACAGTCAAATCCCTTGAGGCAGAAACAACTTATGTGTGGCCCAAAATGACTCATTAGGAGCTGTTTCAAACAATTGGTGTCTTTGTATTGAAAAGGCAAGTCCTGATGAAACCGGCAAGGACACAATTTCAAATTACTTTACACTCTGCTTTGTAAAGCTGTATGCAGGGTTAATGACAGTTTAGTACTAGTTCTGTATCTCTGGCAATTTGCAGAGAGACATTTGTCTGCTTAGAATCTTGTTCCTGCTTTTAATATTGCTAGTTCTTGAACAACAGAACAACTGGAAATTGGAGGATTGCTTTCTCAAATGACTTTATCGGAGCTCTCAGGGTGTGATACAAGTAAGTATTTAACTGTGAGGCCCTGTATGGACAGTATAAAATTTCTACGTCCCCAACCACTGTGCAGTCTCCCCCAGACTGGAGTGTGATGGCTGTTTGCTAGCAACCAGCAGTGCCAAAATAACTCCTTGGAGCAGCAGGCTGACATGGGGCTGGGAGGAAACAAGCTGGTCAGGGCACCTTTAGCAGTAAAGCAGCTTACCTGTTCAGTCACGTTAACAAACAGATGCAGAAATACAAAAGTGTGGCTTCTTATCACAAGCAACACGTGTGAGCGGGGTCTGAGACCTTGCTGCTTTGAATTTCCAGGAATTAGCTGGTAATGCACTAGCTGTGTTAAGATAAACCCCTGTGTCGGCAAGGCCTGCTGTTAACTCTCCTTTGTGTGCGTGTGTGCGTGCTGAGATACAGATAGCGCTGAAGAAAGAGCATTTGCTGCTGTAGATGCAGGTCTCAGCTTCAGTAAGATAAAGACAACTCTTACGCAGCAATTGTTCAGTGAAGGCCACTTGTTTGGTGCAAGGGAGAAACGGTTGATAAAGTTCATTTCTCATTTACAATGGCTTTAAATGCCTTAGAGTAGTAACATGGATTTTAAATTCTGATCATTACTTAAATTAATTGCAAAATTCTAACTGACTTCCACCTGATTAAAATGACAACTTGAATTTACAAATATCCAAGTGGCTTTCTTCAGGGCACGGAAAAGTAATTTCCAGGAGGATTCAGTAAATGCACAATGACATCCGCAGCCCCTGTTCTCAACTTATTTTGAATGACTGGTGTGGTTTGATTGGTCTTTCTTCACTTTACTCATCTACTGATTACCAGCAGGACTGTTCATCCCTATGCACAAGCACAGCTGTGCTGTCGGTGGGAAGAGAATAAGAATCTGAAAGCATCCCTTCTCCTGGAGGTTTTGGTGCCTGGACGTGGGTTGAACTAGAGCTGCTCCTCAGCAAAGAAGAAATTTAAATTGAAGCCGGATTTTTTTTTTAGTTGCAACTAGAGGACACCCCAGTTGGAAAATGTGCTTGTATTTCATGTGCTTGTAGGTTTCCAAAAGCCCAAACTTGGCATGCTGAAGAGTTCAACCTACTTGACCAGACTGACCCCCAGCTCTGGTTTGTACTCTCTCCGGGAAAACCTTTGCTTAAGTTTCAGTTCCTCTGGATACACAGAGTTTTCCAGGAGATTGTCTTTCCCCAAAGAGCTATAGTCAAATACTGGTGACGTGCATATATAACTTCCACTAAAACTGGTGTTTCAGCACATGGCACTGGGGGAGCAGTTTGTGGCATTTGTGTGCAAGACGAGAGATGGTGCTGTGTTTGGGAATAATTTGACTTCCTGGATGTGTGGTTTGCAAGGCAATCTGAAGCTATTTGGCTTGGGGCCTCTTCCCGCAATTTTCTTAAATCTGTTATTTTTACATGCTGCATGCTTTTCTTTTTGTGCAGTCACAGTTTGCTGAGGAAGGCAGACTATTCTTCCATAGCCTCACCCCTAACTTTAGCCTGGAGAGAAAGAAGCTCTTGGGGGACCTTCTCACTCTCTACAAACAACCTGAAGGGTGGTTGTAACCAGGTGGGGGTCGGTGTGTTCTCTCAAGTAAGAAGTGACAGGATGAGAGGAAATGGCCTCGTGTTGTGCCAGGGAAGGTTTAGGTTGGATACTAGGAACAATTTCTTCACTGAAAGGGTGGTCAGGCATTGGAACAGGTTGCCCAGGTGAGTGGTGAAATCACCATCCCTGGTAGTGTTCAAAAGGTGTGTGGATGTGGCATTTTAGGACGTGATTCAGTGGTGCTGGGTTAACAGCTGGACCCGGTGATCTTAAGAGTTCTTTTCCAACCTTAATGGTTCTATGATTTTACACTGCATTTTTGTTGCTTGTAAGAGGAAAACCTCACCTGCAATTCCCAAGATTGGCTGCAAGCACCCCACCCCACAGTCACCCTCACAGAACTCCTGACACAGCCTGAGAGCACCAGCTTGGCATTTGAGCTGTTTTGCAATGGCTCCGCGGCCATTTAAAGATTTGAAGGTAGTGACGACTGATGAGAGCGGCAGGGACTGCTGAGAGCCCGGCCCAGAGCAAACATCCTCCTGGCCTCAGGTCCAGGCACTCTCGGGGGCCCTGGGCTGCTCCGGCTGGTGCTCCAAAACTTCAGCAGCAAATGTCGGGGTCTCCTCAGGCCTCTGTTTAACCCTGCCCTGCAGGCTGCCCTGACAAAACCTGTGTTTCCCTCCCGGGGTGACCCCACTCACTCCCGTTCCCGAGCCCCGCGTTCCCGTGGCAGGGGAGCCCCGCTCCGGACGTTCCCGTCCCCCGGAGCCCGGGCACAGCGCGGATTTCCCCGTGAGCCGTCCCTCGGTGCCCCGCAGGTGCCGACGGCAGGGCGGCCATGGCCGAGGGGCCGGCGCCACCTCCTGGGCACGGCTGAGGGGGCACAGCCGGGCTGGGGAAACACCCGCACCGCGGCTGGGAGGGCACAACCAGGTGCAGTCGGTGGTCGAAGAACGACCAGATGTCCTCAGTTTGGGAGCCCCGCCGGCCTGCCAGCAACTCGGAGGAGAGGCAGGCGTTCAGAAAACCCCTCAGTAGTGTTCTGGATCTGTGCTCCTCTCCCCTTCCTCACTTGGTAATGTGGGCTTTTATCACTTCCAGACTGGTGTTTTTCAACCCGCTCAGCTCGGGGCAGAGAGCCCAGCGTGGTCCCAGGTGCTTTGCCAGCTGTGGAGGAATGTGCTGAGCGCTGACTGCCGGTGGTGGCACGGCAAGGCTTCGCACGGGGCAGCGTGTGCCATGCAGGCCTCGTGGCCTTGGCAGTCCTTGGACGTGTTCTGCCCAGCAAAATGCTAACTATGAGAACACCGAAAAGAAGATGCACCGATCTCATTCGTGTCAGGAAGCCATGGGAAAGGTGTTTTTCCTGGGCGAAGGTGGTGGGATGTGTACTGCTCCGTCAGACACACGTTCTGGGGGCTGGGTAAGTACCTCGACCCTGTGCGAGCAGGAGTCAGAGCAGGCAGTGCTGCACTCACTCTGCTGCCTATTTCCAGGCAGGATTTGGCTTGCGCCAGGCATGTCAGAGCTTGGGACTGGTGGGATCTGTGCCTGTCTATGCAGACATGCCCATAGAGTTTGTGGAGGTGTTCAGCAGAGATCTTCTTATTTGCACTTAAGAGCCTCCCGAATTCAGTGCATCTCAAGGAGGGGGGCGTAACACTCAGTCATTGCTAAGCATTGACTGAAGCTGGGGTTCTGGGGACCAGGATTTAGCAGTCATGCTGAGATTTCACAGAGCTGTAGGAGTTAGGAAGAGGCATGGTGCACTGCATCCTTGTTTCCTCAGTTTATTCAGGGTCAGCCTCAAGAGGTTTTCATGGTTGTTATCTGATGGATCAAAAATAAATCTCATCAGTATGTCCTTGTGCTGATAACTGCTACTCTGCATGGAAGGAGACGGTCTGCAATGAGTGAGGCAACCAGGTAACCAGTGAGAAATGGAAGATTTACACAAATTAATTGAATTTCTTGACTAATATGCACTGATGAAGAAAGTCTGGCCTAGATCAGCTTTGGGTACGCTAATGTGGAAATGCATAATTAATGTCATGGAGTCACTGCCTCTGTGCCTTTGGAAGGGACTAGCACTTCCCATCCCATCCTTCTGCTGTCTTCCCAGACTGCAAGCCCTCTGCTCCAAGGCCTGATTCTCACTAGGTGTGGGGATGACATCTTGCACAATGCAGTTGTTGTATCTGGTGCTTTTAGGCACCAGAGATCAGTTCTGCTAATGACTGTTCCTCGCAGGAACCCCTGTGGTGGTGTTTCTGTTGGAAAACAGGAAACTGTAGAAATGAATCTCTTCCTCTCTAGGGTGTTTTGTGGTTCAAGCAGAGTTACAGTGCAAGGAACCACTTTCGCCTTGCCGTTGGCTTGGTGTGAACTGTAGGCAAGTAATTTTTTCTCTCTGGAGTAACTTCATGTCTCTTAAAGTCTGAGAAGCCTGTTTGTTTCATTAAAAATTGTGTGAGGAATCACTTGTGTAGCAGTAAAGTAAAGGAGTGTTTTGTTCTTGTTCAGTTGTCTTTTATTATTTACCACATCAAAGAAGAAAGTGATGGAGGTCATCAGCATAGGGGGAAATGCCTTTTGAGGAATACCGAATTCACTGAAAAATACAGTTTTGCAGAATAAAATTATTTGTGAGTCTGGGTTGAGTTCAGTGAATTGTTTTGGGCAAAAATGAAGATGGAGAACTTCTTCAAGGAAGGGTTTTTCTGACAGCCTCAGAATAAAATGTGACACATTTTTTGGAAAGTGATGTTTGTTTAAATCACTACAATTTCTAGGGAGGAAAATTGGATGTGTAGTGTGGCCTGGAGGAGGGAAGGGCTCACAGTTGACTGAAAAAGCCTCAAAAAACCTTGAACTGTCTGAGGTCAGACTAATTCATGGGTTATGATAATTTATTTTCTCAGCCATCATTCAAAGCTCTGTGTCCTCATCATGATAAACCTGGACTGATGAGAGGACTCCCTGATGCTTTTCTTATCTCAAAGTTACAGTTTGCTGCTGCTCTCACCTGCAGGAAGAATTTGGCTTGCACCTCAGTGAAAAACACAGTGGAGTGATAGGAATTTCCAAAGAACTACTTGAAACTGGTGACTATATCCTGCAGATGGGCATTAGGATACAGAATGAGCCCCTAGAAGGGCTGCCTGCCTTCCATTCCTCATTGAGTAGGAAGTGCTCGGCATCATCCTCTACATACTTCTGACACACAGCTTTGTGTAACTCCAGGACACTGGGAGGGAGCCCTGCTTTCTGAGACAAACACTGCCAGGCTCAAGCTGTTTTCAGTTGTGTTGTGTTGTGTCCTTGCTGTGTTCTAATCTGTTTGAACTGCAGATAGATTGTCTTATGGGGAAAAGCTCCTAAGAGACAAACCCTATCTATCTGTTAGTTCGGTAACGAGCCCTAAAGCCCTGGAGGCCGAGGGGGAAACTGCTGCAGCTATACCCCAAGATTTGGTGGTGACTGTGAGCTCTTTATGTTGGGAAACACTGCCTTTTTTTTTTTTTTTTCCTCTTGAAACTGAAGGGCTAGGCTTGGTGACTGTAGTTGTTTATGTTTGTGCTGATGGGGAAATTGAGGGGTCCTTCTGTAAGGACTTGATTACAAAGGGTCAGGAGTGATAAAATATCTGGAAGACATGTATAACATTATCTTAAAAGCGTGGCTTATCCATCACATGTGAACGTCAGTGAAGAAGCATTCTCCCCTACGTGCTGGATTGCATCCTGCGTGTGCCTGATGCAGCAGTGACTCGGGGTGAGCTCTGCAAGTTGGACAGCCCGTGTGTAACACCACTGCTGCAGTGGGCAGACGCGAGGCTCGCGGAGCACACGCCAGTCCCCGGGCTGGCCAGGCAGTGGCACTGAAAGCAAAGCTAAAGCCCAGACGTCAGCCCTGGCAAGGTGTGTGCTGGTACACGGGAGGTGCTGGGCAGGCTCTCTTGTGCGGGAGGATGGAGCGGGGATATGGAAGGAACGTCAGCTGCAGTTTGCAGAGCACAGGGAACGTTCTCCGTCCCTTGCCATTTGGGAGTTTGCTCTGTTAGCCCAAGTGCTCACAACGTGCTTCTGCACTCCCAGATGGCTTCCTGGGGCTGTAATTCACCGGGGCTGTCACCAGAGGAAAGCGAGGGTCTTCGTTGCTTGCTCAGTTTGCCCAGCAGAATGACAAGAGACTTCAGCTTTCTCTTCTGCAAGAGAGATGTATTTTCAGCCCTCTTTTTATTCTGCCTCATCTTTCCCATGAATGAGATGCTGACTTGGCTCATGAGTGTAGCTGTAGAGTGCCTGGGTGCAAAGAGAAGCTGGAGGCAGAAGTGTTGTTAAAAGCACATGAAAAGAAGGGAGTGTCTGCATGGCAAAGGTTCTCACTGTAGCTAGTGACAAAGGCAAAGATTTCCTATTGATTGTCTAAATTGCAGAGTATGCACAATGCAGCAAACGGTTTTGAGCTGTTGTACTTGAAATGGCTGAAAATATTTTGATGAAATAGTTTTGTTCAGAAAATACTTCTCAAAAGGGGGGTGGTTTTGATTAAACTCTGCTTGGATCAAGGACATAGAGAGAAATGATTGCAAGCTCTATTACAGCTCAGAGCATGGGAGTTAACAGCACTCATCAGGACAGCAGGAGATGAGAGAGAATGCTGAATGTGAGTTTGGATGAATGTATCCCAACTTTGTGTACCAGGCTGGGGTTTTTTGGCTCAAATTTTTGTCAATTCATCCTATTGAAACAGTTTCACTTTGTAGAAGAGAAATAGCAATTAGCCCCGAGAAAGCTGGGTTCAAGACACTGTTTGGTTGAAGCTGTGATGTTTATGCAGTGTGAAGAAGCTCCAGCAGCAGAAATGCTGGCATGCCCAGTAAGTAGCCTGCTTGGAGTAGACCTGCTGAAAACTCAACCTGGACTTGAAGAGTCTCACCCTACCCCAGCTGATAGCCCCTCACCACTGGGGTACACATGCATTTCTTTCAGAAAGGATTTGAGAGGCCTTGTTTTTATTTTAATGGGATTTTTCAAAGTTGCAAAAATCTCTGTTGGGATGGTAATCCATTTTCTACCCAATACTTGTTTCAGTAGAAGAGCCACGGGAGTGAAAAGCAGGATTTACAGTGCAGTATGTTCATATTGATGCAGTATCTAATGGCATAGGACAATTAAACTCCAACTCAATAGGTTTCTCTAGTTTCCAGATAAATCCTAAATTAGGAACATTGCCCAGAAGGCTTGCTAGAAATCTTTGAAAATACATGAACATAAGTTTCCTTTCAAACTGTATTAGGTATTATCTGTGAAATAACCAGGTAAGCACAGAGCACTGAACCCCTGACCTCCTCAAATTAAAAAGTCTTTCTGGGTGAATCTGAATTAAAATAACCCCTCTGGATGGGCAGGCTCCCTTGCTGCTTTGGCTTTGCAGGTCAAACACTGTGAAAACAAACAATCTCTCCAACCTCATGCCCCGTTTCAGAGCATCATCTGCCTTGTTCTTGTACAATATTTCCATCACTGGTTCTACAGCTACCCCCCTCCCATGTGTAGGGGCAGAAAGGGTGATGGGCCAGTGCAGATGTACTGTGGGTTGCCAGCTGACTCCTAGTGCCCCAGACTATCTGAGTTCATGTGCAGTGTTGTTCAGGATGTTCTTACTGCAACATAGGATTACCACCTGCTCGCCTGCCTTTGGTTACCTTTAAGTGCTATTCTTTCCTCAAGGTGTCTTTGAGGAATGCAGTTACTGCAACTTGACTTCCTTTGGTTTTTCCAACCTCTGAACAAGAAATCGATTTTACCTGGTGTTTTTGGCCTGTAAATGAGCAGAGGAATCACAGGGGTTTCAGTTAGCAGTGGTCTACCATCTACCACGTCTGCAGCAGTGAGGGACTGTGGTGTGCAAACAGAACTGAAAGAAGCCTCTTCTTTGGCCTGTGAGGTCCTGTGGCTTTATGTAAGCAGCATGTAGAGAGTCCCTGAGACAGGAAGGGATGGAACCAAAGGGACTAAATGTGTCCTAAAATACAAGCCAAACCTGCTTGGGATGCAGAATGCTATTTTTCTTTCACTGCTAGCTCCATGCCTCTTGCCAAGTGGGAAGGTGCAGGCAAAAACCTCCACTCCTGGCAGTCCCAGCCTGGCTGCCTGTGCCTTACATCAGCATTCCCCTCACCTAACAGGTATATTGCTTTCCTCCTCTGCTGTCTGTCTCTGATTGATGCTGTCATTTGTGTATTGAGACAACCAGAGCTTATAAATCCTTCCAAATACCCTGTTATTAAAATGGGATCTCACTTTCAGCTTCAGGGTGGCGAGAAGGGCTCATTATGCTTCTGTTTTTTAGCTGTGCTTGTGCAGGCAGCGTCTCTTGAGGCTGGAGATAGCGCTTGGGTGTGTGGTGTAACACGGGCAGTGAGTAGGTCGCATGTGTCAAAAGGCATCTTGAGGGCAGGCAGAGATTTCAAAGGCAGCAGCCTGCAGAAACTGAGATATTACACCTGCACTGTGAGGGCTGGCAATGTGGAGACAGGCATTTGTGACTTCCAAGTGACTGCTCTCTCCAGAGCAGTTCAGAGTGACGGCACCAGCCCGAGGACCCTTTGTTGTTGTTCCTTTCCTGTGGCTGAGGGTGGACATGGGTGTAAAACCAGAAGCCCCGCTTAGCAGGTGCTAAGTCTGCCTCACAGAGCCTGTTTGCAGGGCCAGAAACAGTCAGAAGGGCAAGGCGGGCACTGTTATGAACCAATGAGAAGCTCCTCATCCTGCTCCCTCCTGTGTTCAGGGCCTCTGCTTCCACAGGGGAGGGCAGGCGTGGACTGGCCATACACCAAACCTCACTTACAGGCTGGAATACAAAAATATTTATGAGAAGAATCATCCATGTACAGATTTGGCAGTACTGATTGTCTACTTCATGTCACCTCCAAAAAACCCATAAAGCTGAGGCAAATGTCTATCTCTGTGCCCAAGTGGATTGAGTTTTCCCGCATTCTGAAGATTTCTTCCCCATTTTTTATTATTTTGCCTCAGGCAGAAGGGTCTGTTTTAGGGCCAGTGTAATAACTATCATAACTTTGTCAGGCTGACACATCAGTATGGTGCCAATCACGGTTATAGAGACCCTGGGACCACTTCATCACAGTACCTTCACTCCAAGGCTCCTTTTAATCTTTCCTAATAAAGTTTAAATGACAGTAGCTGTTCCAGTCATGAACCAAGAAAAACCTCTCGTATTATTTCCTCCTTTTTTTTTTTTTCCTAGTGTTGGGTTCTCTGTTTTATAGTGACTAATTTATATGAGAGCTAACATCTTCCAGAGCTGGCTATGTGAGTCTGAAACAAGTGGCACTTCTTTTTAGTGACTCTCTCCCCAGCAGATAGGATTTTTCTAGGAAGATACAGAAAATTGTATAGTTGGGCTTTTGCCATCCTCATCATAATCCAAGCTGAAGTTCCTGAGGCTTATTGGTGGTTTTGACCAGGAGCTGTTATTGAGCTTGGATAGAAATTTGCTGCAGGTTTTTCTAATCATCCATAAGAGCTCTGACCCACTGGTGATGCTGAGGTACCTGTCTGTCCCACATTAAATGAGGCAAGCCAATGCTCCTCACATGCTTCCACTTTTCTCCTCTCCCAAGCAGAAGATGGTAGAAGGAGGAGTTTAACAAAACTGCACAACCTTTTCTGTCTAATCATGAGCGGCATTAAATGGCCTGCCCTGCTGGGAAATGGGCCTGGCACTTGGAAGGAGAGGTAGAGTGCTTATTAGCAGCTTTTTGGATCCTGTAGGCTGTACAGTCCATAGACTTGGACCAGCCCCTGAGAAAAAAAAAAATTGGCACTGAAGGTCAAGCCAGAGAAGACAGTCTCAGCCTTCCTAAAGTGTGAGGGGTCAGGGAACTATTTGGAAATCCTGTGGCTTGGACCTCAGAGCTGTTTCTAGCATTGAACACAGTGGGACTGGAGCAATAATTTGGATTATGCCCATGTCTTTTGCTTATTTTTCATTTAACCTGCTGATGGCCTATGTCTTGTATTGCTTTTCATATCCACTGAGAGTAACTGCTCATGACTGCATTAGTGGGAATGGATGTTTATGACTGATCCCTTGGTGGTTGCAAAACCCATCATGCTTCATCAAAACATAACACTCACTGTGGTTCAAGCAAGTGTGTTTTTCCTGGTCTGTTCCTCAGTCTGTTTCTAGCAGAAAGCTGGAGAATGACCAGAATCACTGAGGCTCTCAGAGTCTTGGTGGGAAGGAGGAAGGATGCTGGTGTGTGGGGGGGTGTCAGTCTGATGGGGTGGATGCTGCCCCAGGCCAAACACCCCATGAGCAATGAGCTCATGTGCTGGGGTTGTGCGCTGTGGGAGCGGAAGTGCAGGATTGCTGGGCCAGATTCCAAGCATTGCTATGTTCCTTTCATGTCATTCATAGGTCATGAAGCTGGAGGGAAAGCAGGAGACTGCACTGGTGGTGTGAAATCCAAGTGCTGTGGCAAAGAGATGGGAGATGGGGACTGATGTCATTACTCATTTCTCTTAACCTCTCATCCAGTGAATTTTCACTGGCCTAGTATAGGGAAGACCTGCACCTGGTCCAGCACAGACCTCCTTTTTGACATCAAGACTTTTTCTTCCTTTCTTTTAGCAATTGGCCAAGTCTCCCATGTAAAGAAAAAGTCAGTCAATTTAATCAAGGTATCTTCCATCTTCTTTCAAAATGCACATCAGGGAAGGTGTTATCTGGGGCCTTTTTAATACTGCAGCGGTGAAATGTCACTGACTCTGTGGCACAAGCAGGCCTTGATTTACAAGAGTATAATAGAGGTCAGACTGGGATCCTCAGACTTCAGTGTCAAAGGCCTACAGAGTTGGATTACATTTTACTCCCTGGTGATGGAAATGAAGTCCTGGGAGGAAATGAGTTGTTTGGTCTCATCTGAATTCTTTCTGAAATAGTGTTTCCTTCACAAACTCTAACTGGCAGCCAGTGCCTTTCTTCTTGGCAGTCTCAATGGAAAAAACAAGGAATTAGTGATCTGGGAACAACATTTTTGGCATCTGTCAGCCATCCATGTTATCTCATTTAGATACAAGACGGATTGTTACCAGGAACATCTGTGGTGTCTGGGTGGAGGATGAGAGAGCGTTTAGGAGACACACTATACATCCAACCTCTGCCACTTCCTGGAGTCAATCCCAAACAGACAGTCTTTGAAGGAGATGATACCTTTTGTTTACGTTTCCTATCTTTACTCAATATCCATGTCCTTCCATCAGCCTACACCTTTCTGGATGACTGTTTGGCTCGTACCCACTGGCATCATTGTCCTGTGGTGCTGATACCTTGCCAGCACGCCTTGCTGGAAATCTGGCCCTTTAGCAACACTGCATGTTCTGGGAGACTTGACCTTCAAAGACTTCTGGCCAAACCATATCTGTCTTAAGAGCTTGGATGTTACAAGGCATCATCTGCTCTTTCTCTCCTAAATTTCTTGCAGTTGGCTCATTTAGATAATGCTGCCTAGACTGGCATTTGCTTTGCTGACTGTTTTCAGTACTTAGTACTTCTCGAGTTTTAGAAGTTGTGGGGGAAAGTGAACTAAGCTCATATGTGTAAGGAATACTAATGTGAAGGTAGGTATCCTGATCCTTTGGCCTATGGAAATCGTTTTTGTAGTAAGATGGGAATTCTGGCTGCTGCTTTTGCAGGAGATGACTGTGAAGACCATGTATGTGGATGCCTGGTTGCTGGACAGGCCTTGGCTGCTTGTTTCCCTGTGTGTCAGTGGTTCTCACCTATTTCTTATTACAGTGGTGTTCTTAGGTACCATTTATCATTACTTCCCTTCTGTAAGAATTTTTTGTTTTAGATTACTGCAGAAATGAAGAAATTGGGTGAAAGTTGGCATAGTTTCTATTTTTCCTCTTTCAGATATAAGTCCTCCTATGGCATGTGTACTTGCCCCATTCTAAACTGAAAATACCCCCTAAGGGTTGTCTCCCCAGGGACCACCTTGTTCCCACTGAGGCAGAACCAAAGTCACACATGTCATATGGATTTCTGGCAGCAGTCTGAGTAGTTCAGGGGCTGTTTTCAGGGTGGATGAGGACCTTGTTTCTCATTTTCAAGGGACCAAATCCCTTTGAGCTCAGTCTAACCCATACAGAGATTTTACAAGATGCCTAGAGTTTCCTACAGATTAAAGCCGTCCAGAGACACTTTCTTGAGTCTACTGCTTTTGGTGGATCTCTGAAGAACATCGTAAATGGTCAGTTTTGGAGCTTAACAGACCCCTAGGAGGTAACTGAGGCTCAAAGAGATACAATAACTCAGGCAACACCTTTTAAACTCCTTTTCTTTTTTCTTACATTTTAAATCCTGTACCCCTGTGCCTTTTTTTACCATGTGAAGTTTCTAGCAGAGAGCACCCAGAGTTCTGTTTATAGGGGACTTGGGTGTGAATTATTACCTGTGAAGCTTGCAGTCAAGGTAGTGGGTTGTAATACTAATTAAGGCAAATGTCACAGCAAGAGCATGCTGACGTTGTCAGAATTAATGGCCCAGAGCATTACTACTTAGCACACCTTTCGAAGTTAATGGAACCGTATTAATTGGGATCTTGAAGGGACTGAGGGACACAGAGTACATCACTCCTGAGCAGCACCTCTGTTATTACATTAAAGCTGGAATAGCATCCAAGTTCCTCCTGCCTTTTAGGCCCCTTTTGCACAACCATTTCACAAATGGGTGCCTCTGATAAGGCCCAGGGGAAGGTTGTTTGGTTCTAGGGTAAGAGGTGAAAAAGTCTGTTCCTGCTGTGGTTGCAGAGAATCACTCTGCCTCCAGAAACCAGTGTTGAGGACTGCCAAAAAGCCTCTGGCACAATACTGAAGGGACAAGGAGATGTGTTCAAAAATAGTGTGTACCCTTGTCCCTGAGTCTCATTCTGCAAATTCATCTCCCCTCCACAGCGCTTGTTGCAATGAGCACAGCCCAGGGTATTGGTGCAAGGCACAGTGTCAGAGCACTAAAACAAAAGTGTCTGTCAGCAGTTCTGAGTTATTTTGGATATTAGCCAGCTGTGGTAGCGCTTAGACCAGTGCAATGCATGGTTAGACCTAATGCCAACAAAATTCTAGTTTTGAAATAGAAAACAGCAAATCATAGAGGGCATTTGCTTTCTTTGAAAAAAAAAAAAAAAAAAAGCCTGAGAAGCTGATATTTATAGAAAACCAAAACTCAAAACTTCTAATACAGTGCTTTGAGCAGATGAGGAAAAAGAAAAAAACCCAAGTTTTCTACTGAGGATTTTGATTCTAAAGCAGAATGTTCTCATTTTCATCCAAGTTTTCCACATGGGGGAAATAATTTTTAAGCATCTCTCATATAAAGTAATTAACCATAGATGAGAAATGGATGATCTCAGAAGAAAAGGAACACATACTATCTTTAGATAATGGTACTAAATCCATTGTGCACTGGAATGGAAGATTTTATGATACTGAAGATTTTCTGTGCCATTTTATCCTTGTTGAGTTTAGATTTTAAAGAAATTATGTAGCTATGAGAAAATGAATTTTTCTGTATTAACAGGAGTACAATTATTAATTGTCCTTTGCAACATTACTGGGATGTATGTTCATGATTACTATTTACTAAATTTGTAGGGTTTCACATTCTCTCCTGGGTTAGCATAAGGGAAACATTCATATTTGCTAGAAACGGTGATGATTCGATGTCAACTCAGTCACCCACTGTGTGGAAGTAGAAACAAAAGCATGATTGAGCCAGTGCTTCCCAGATGGGGAGATCCCTCTCAGCTCCATGCTGGCCTCTCCTCCCACCTCGGAGGCTTGACTGCAGTATCTATCCAGAGTTCATCCCCCATGGTTCTGGTCAGCTGAGCAGGAGCTGGAGTATGTGAGCCCTAAATCTGTTGCAGGCTTCCTGCATGATGTTGGACACACCTCAGCCTCACTGCTGGGTCTGCTGTGCAGCCTGTAACTGGCTGCAAGGGAGGGCAGGGTTTGCCAGCAAAAGCCCTTTTGCTCGGGGCACTTTCTCTCAGGGCTTGTAACCCTGACCTGAGGTTGCAGAACTGCTTTGCTCCCAAGCAGGCACGAAGCGCTCCTGGCTGTTTAAATCTGTCGCAGTTCTGTTTGAACTGAAAGATTCCTCTGTTCCTCAGTGGAGTGTGTTGTAAAACAGTGACATTTGTTAAATGGAGAACACATAGGGCAAGGGCTTCATCAGCTCTGAGGAGACAGTGAGTAATGATCTCTTAATATCTGAGAGCTTTAAAGCTACTATAATATTCCTCAAAGTCAGGGTAGTGTGGTGGGGCCCTGCACAGCTATCCCGTGTTCAGGGGCAGGTTGCCGCTGAGTGCGCAGCCAGACACTGTTCTTCAGCATCATCTCTGCAGAGGGAAGCATTAGTTGCTGCGCAATGTGCATCACAGCCCAGACAGATTTATTATTTACTTGCGAGCATTGCTGCTGCACCCATCACTCAGCTGGTTACCTGTGCCTGCCAGACACTGCACTTTGCACTTGGAGTGGTGTCTGCTCTGCCCTCTTTCCGTCACAAATCAATGTGCTAGGCCTCAGTGCATTTGGGAAGGAGGTAGAAGTTGCACAGCTGCCACCACAAAAGGAGGAATGGAGGGGAAGGTCACGTCTGTGATTGAATGGGAACCTATGGTACAGCTGGATGGGGATCTTGTTGTTTTGGATCCCTCAGACTTGTGATGCCAGTGATCTCTGTCTGGTGCCATGGCTTTGTCTTACCCCTTGGGCAAGGTCCTGGCTCTGCAGAGCTCAGAGGAAAAGGCAATAGCTCCATTTAGGCTGTCTCTTCCCCTCTTGTGCTGATCTCTTGAGCTGTCCTGGGCACATGCAGAACCTGTGAAGGCTGTCTTTCGGCCACCATGACCTCTGCTGCCATGCACAGCTCAAGCTGAACTGATCCTCGTCTGTCACATGAAGATGCACATTTATGCCATTTGAACCTTGGCCAAATAACAACTAAATGGTAATGAACTGTGTATTTTTGGTTTCAGAGTCTCTGGGACAGACGGATGGAAGCAGAGAAATGATTTCTATCCTCAAGCCTGTTATATAGAAGCAGTCATGCTTCTCATCTTTCTGTAGACAAATGGGAAGAATAGTAAATTTGCCATATACAGTCCCTTGAGCTGATGCTTATGGGAAATGTAATTTTAAAACATTCATTTGTCCTGGAGAACTGAGCCTGAACAGCACTACCATGGAAATAGGTACAAAACCTAAAAATAAATGGATACTCTCCATACCATCCTTAGTATAAAGAGTTTACCATCAGTATAGACAAAACAGAAGAAGCAGGAGGGAAATTAGGTCTCCTGAGTGGCAATTCACCTTATTAATCACTGCCACTGATGACTAGTTGAGGACTAATTAAGGGCTAACTGTGGGTTAGGGGAAGTGAACCAGCTGCCAAATAGGCGTGACAGCATTGGGTATTTATTCCCTAACTGATCACATAAACCTGGAAGTGTACCCCCTACTTCTGGTAAGCATGGGACTAATCACATTTTAGAATTAATCTGAAAAACAATTATGCCTTGTTTCTAAGGAAAAATCTTGTATGTATGTCTGTGGGAATACAAGCATTACACGAGATAAGGTACAAAGTGTGTGTGTCAGGATCAGGCCTTAGAATTTTTGCACTTCTTCCTTTCTGGACACTTTTATGAGGACAGTGTTGTCCTGTAGAACCCACCCCATGCAGAAGCATTTGTTAGAGTAGGAATGGTGAGGTTTGTTTGCAAATAGTCTGGTGTTTTAGTATCATCACTCCCCAATGCCTGTGCTTACCACCCACATCAGGAGTTTAAGAAAGAGGTGAAATACAGATATTTTGTGTACTTTGTCTGTTTTCCTTGCAAATCTTCTTTCCATCTGAAATGGGGATTTTTGAGGGCTAATGTAAAAGTCGATAGATCCAGTTAAATGGATTGGATTCCCTTTTAATTCTAGTAATTGTACTGGCTTGACTGGAGTTGTTACTGATTTACAAGGAATTGCCATTTGTGCTATGGACTCCTTCTGTGAAGGAAGAAGCCAAGCCTCTGTAATACTTTATGTCTCAGTTTCTCCTCTTCCACCTTCATAGTCTTGTTCCTTGCTGTGAGAGGAAAGAACTGAGTACAGTGAATCCCCAGTGTCTGCTCTGGCTCGTGGGCAGAGCTAATGACAGGTCCTCAGAGTCCCAGCTGAAGACTATGGCATGAGTCTTCTGGCTGTCCTGCTTAAGGCTTCCACTCATATCTGAAGCATACAATTTTTTCCTACTTGAATATTATAATGAAGTATGGGGATAAGACTTTGCCTATCTGTCTAATTTGTAACATTATCAAAGTAATGTTACAAGCAGATTGACAAATTCCTTTGTGCTCTGGATCTGCCATTCTTCTGGTGTGTGTATGGATCAGCCATGCCTTGAAGCTCTGCAGGACCTGATGAAATGGAGCTTCACAGGATAGCTGCAGCAGACTTGTGGTGCTGGGGATGTCAGGGTTCTGCTTGCCTGCTGGTTCCCCTGGTCCTGCTTGGGTGTCTCAGTGCTGTGCTAATACACTGAGTTCCTTTGGTAGCACTGTTATCCTCCTTAGATCTCATGCTCTCTGGCTGTTATCTCCCTTTCCCATACAGCTGTTAGGTGCATTTTCTCTTTTAACTGGGCGTTTCATGTATCTGGCAATGGTAAATGCCCTATATTTTCTAGCACCACTTTTGTGGCTATCTGAACTTATTTATTTCTCTCCCTCCCAGATATATTGCTTCTGTCATGGCATTGGGTCCTCTCTCACTGCAAAGAGGCAGAAAGAAAAAAATCACTTCATAAATTCCCCCATTTCATCACCTGCTGACTCCAGTTCACCCCTAACATTTTTACTGGAGTAATCGTTTTGTTTATTCTCTGTCTGGTACAGACTTGTCCACAGTGCATTATGCTTCCTGGGAACCTCTCTGTAAGTCTGGTACTCAATATCTTTCTGGTTCCTTAATAATCCTCCTAACTCACTTCGCCTTGTTTTTATAGGTCTTCTAGTCCCCTTGCAGGTAGTTCATATCTTTAATACAATTCTCTTTATTGCTTGTACTCCTCTTTACCTTCTGGCCTAAACACATTGGCCTCTAATGCCTCGGGTTTTGCTCCTAGTCTAGGCTCCTGTAATTAGCACTGAGCTCACAAAAGGTGAAACAGTAATTTTACAGAGCTGCCCATGAACCTGTGCATGTGAGAGAGCATCCAGGGGCAGAGCCTGGGTTTCTCTGCCCCCCACACTCTCTGCCCCCCAAACTGTCTGCCCTTGATGCTCCAAAGGCCCTGCTGTTCCTTTCCTTTTCTGTGGTCTATTGTTATTTCAAGTACTAACTTTGACTTTTATTAGACCTGTTTGGCAATTACCACAGTGGAGCTTGGCCTGCAGGTGTCTCCTGCTTGCAGATAAGAAAGGTGACCCTCTGGTAGTACTAGGAGGGCTGTTATCTCTCATTTTTAGGCTTATATCTGCAGAAAGTCTGATGCCAGGTCAGGGGATGCAGAGGGGTGGGTTTGACTGGGTGCTCTAAGACATGTGGAAATTAACACTGGCCTTTCTACATGGACTCTTTTCAAAACTTAAATGTCTAAGTTAGAAAAAAATCTAGGGGTATTCCAGTATTGCACTAAAGCTGGGAAGAATTTGGGAAATTCATGACTGATGGAAATGGATACTAGAGTGTTCCATAGATCAGGGTCTCTCAAAGCAAGTGTGAATCCTCACATTAGTTTGTTCTGCTTCACGGATCCCCTTTATATTTGACATCATTGATTATATGTGCAATTCCTCAGATGTACTTGGGACTGCTAACAGAATGGGAACATCTCCACAGGCAACATGTTAACAATGTGAAAATAAAAATCCTTTCTCCTTCACATTGCCAAGATAAAACGAAGTGCTCTCCATGTCCCTGACCTGTAACCCAAGTTCCCATCTTGCTTTTTTGTCTGTGGCAGTAACAATGAAAGTGACCCAGCCAGATGACTTTCCGTTGAAGGAAAGGCCTGATAGCTGAAATGCTGTGAGGTTATTCAGAGCAGCAAAGATTCTGAGGAACAATTACATCTTTTCCTTCAAGGCAATAAAGCTATGTCAGTATGACTTCATCTTCCTGGTGTGCAAAAGCTACAGGTGTACTTCTAAGGCCCTACAAGAGTTAGCATCTGCATAGCATGTCCTGTGCATAGTATTGCTCTGCTTTGTCACTGGAACTTTGAAACACACAACCTTGCATTAAAGTGGAGGAGACCACAACCAAATAATACATAAGGGCACTACACTAGAGTATGTATGATTCTGGCATAACAACAAGAGGCAGTGTGGGCTTTGGCTTTGGAGAGGAGAATGGTGCTGAGAACTTTGGGATTCTTTTGTTTTCAGAACCAAAGTATACCATGGAAAACTGTTTGCCTTTTTCCCTGGATATCATTACAAAAATTAATAGATATAGGTAAGAACACACTGTTTCATAAGAAGTTACAAGCAAAATTAATTTCAGTTGTGTAGGGAGTAAATGATACCCCAAGGCTTCAGGGACACATTTTGGATGGTTAGAATATGAAATACATGCTCCTGTCTCACAGAGTGGCATATGTGTGTGATTTTCTATTCTTGATTATTAGTGTGTATATTTTCTTTGTCTTGCTGGAAGAGACAAAACCAGAAATGAGGAGTGTTCTGAGTAGTTCCCCATGCCTGTATTTGTGCAGGACTTGGCATGCAGCCTCCCGAATCTTCTGGGGCAGAGGTTTTTTCTCCTCCTTGCAGGTCATCTAACGATAGGCTGAGAAGACTTCCTCTCTTCCCGAGGAAAGAGTTGGAGATGAGCAGGTAAATTGCCTGCCAGAAGAGTTGGTCTCCCTCCAGTGACTAGAAGAACTATGTCAATGAGAGTGGGTTTCATTGGGTTAGACTACAGGTGTCACTTTTGTTTAGCTGCAGGTACATGAAAGGTGTCCCACACCTGTGGTCACACTTGCAGAGATACTTAGTGGGAGTTACCTCTATGCTTAAAGACTCCAGAAATTCTTTTATTCTGTAGAAAAGAACAGAGTACTGAAGGAAAAAAAGCACTTTCCAGTTTGAGCAGTTGAGGAATTAAATGGTAAGATAAAATCTCATCATTCTGATTTCCCTGTTAGCTTCCATCTTCTGATATCATGCTTATTCTGACATCAATCAGGAGAACTTCTGGCTTGTGGAGTTAATGCTGCACTATGCCTTGGAGTAGGGCACAGCATCATTTCTGTGCTGTCTTTGTTTTAAGGATTTGTAGGAATCCTGGACCTGAGGTGCACTCTGAGAGTGAAAGCAAGACAGGCATCACAAGGAGATGATCCTTTTGAAGGACAATTTTTTTTTCCTTCTCATTTTTGAAATAATCCGTATTGTCTTCCATTTCCAATTCCTCAGCAGTTTCAGAACATTTAATTAAAAGGTCATATCCATCTATGCCTGATACCCTAGATAGATTCTTCCTCCACCTTCAAGAGAAGCTAAATTTCCCTAGTGAGGATAAATGGGGAAAGTATTAGGCCAAAGTGGGTAGATACAGTTTCTGTGGAACACGTGGAGGAGGAAAGCATATGTAGAAATCACATCTCCTGACAAGACTGATCAGGCAAGACATTAGTCACAGGCTGGGAGTCAAATGGCTTCCTGAATAACACCAGGAAACAGCAGCTTTCATCAAATGACGCATTGCAATATGATAGTTTGGGGCAAATTGCTTAATGCATATGCATTTCAGCTTAACTCACTGTGAAATAAGGACAACACAGTGTTCACTCATCCCAAAAAGTAAATACGTAGGGAAGGTAATAAGTTTGCCAGATATTCATGCCATGGAATGATTTATCAGAGTTGTACTGTGCACTGAAGCTTATGCACTGCTGCCTGATCTTGACAAACATATCATTTCATATGGAGAAATGTGGAAGCATCTACTGACTCATCCTGGATAGGAGAGGTTTCACCAGTGTCCCAAGTGGGAGGTTCCATTCTGTTCATGAGGAGTGCTCTTGCCCTCAAATACAGAAATTTCTGTATTTGAACACTCTGAATGTCAGATGCATGTTTTCGATGCGTGCCCTCGTGCCCACACATAGGGAAAACTGAAGAGGCTCCACTCTCGTACCCCTTAACCAGCAGGTTATTAAAATGTGAACTCCATAGTTAAAGCTGTAAAGCCAGTTTCATAACTCATGTAGAAATGTTCCCTCTATTTAATAAGGCTATTAGTTGATCTGCGGCAGCAAATTATACTTTTTGAGCATATAAGTAATACTTCCACTTGGCTTCCAGTTTATGAGGCAATTTAGTATTTCCCTGGGCTCACTAGTGCTGACTGTACAAAACTTCTGGTGTTGGGCATTTAGTCAGCATAGAAGCTTGAACAAAGTTATTGCTATTTTGTGCACAATATGGGAACATTTCCTTTTAGAAATCTCCCCTTTGCCCAGCTATCACCAATACCATTGGAGCATATCCAATTCTAGCAAACAAACCCAAAAGGAATGGATTAATCCAAGTGAGTTATGTAGGCAGCCAACATCAGGAACAGCTGGCCCAAAGAGGACATGGTGCCAGATTTCTAAAGCTGGCCTCACCTGGTCACTGTCTCTTCAAAAGCACCAAAGGACCTTGTGTCTCTCCTGAACAATGGGAAGAATTCAAACAGAGGAATCAGATGCCTTTAAGAAAACTGTTTCAGAAGGATCCATTGAACAAGAGCTGGTGGTATTTTTGTTTAGCCCTAAATGGTTTGAAGACAATTTTTAAATGATCCTAAAGCTGTTTTGGTTTTCTATTTAGGTCAGCTTATGTAATGAGAAATACTGCTCCCATACACAAACCTTCTCTCACCTGTGTCCTAGACCATGGCCATCAGGATGGTCACAGCTGGAGTCCTCTACGGGCAGCAGATGTTCCCTGACCCCATCCACTTGCCATCACGGTTGATGAAAATCTGCCAGCACTCTGGAGCTGATTCCTGGAGACAAAAATATCCTGCTTGTAATAGTCCTTTTCCCAAATGGATCTTTCTTCAGCTAAAAGCCCACTCTAGCCTGCATTATTTTGGAATATTTCAGAACCCATTTATTCCAGAGTATTTCACAACATTTTTGAGGCATTTCCTTTAGGTGGCAGTAGGAGTACAAGAATATTCAGCCTTCACAGTCCCCTGCGCTGCTGCGATGGCATGGCTTTGTGCTGAAGAATGTAAACCCAGTTCTACAACCCTTTCATAGCCTAACACACGTGAAAGTTTATTTTCATTATTAGAGCAACTTACTGATGAGCTGAAATCATGAATCAAGACCCCGTCACCTGTCTGGGCAGTCGTTAGGGTCTCTGCATGTAACTGCTATGACAGTCTGGACACTTAACAATCGTGGAAATGATGCAGACCCTGCCTAGGACATCTATCTGGACTTGGTATTGCCTACAAATAACATTTTGAAGGAGTGTGAAAGGCAAGGAGATGGGGAGGAGAATGCTCAAGATTGTGTTGCATGTTCGTCTGTTTTAGGAGTCGAGGCAAAACTGACAGATGCTAAACACAATTGCAGTAGAGCTGCTGAACTGCAGAAATCCCCATTTCTGGGATAGCCCTACCTTTTGCTTATCTGCTGGCAGGCCAGAAGATATTTCTCTATACTTCCCCTCATTTTCAGACTCTTTCTTCCTGCTTGCTTTGGAAGGAAATTCCCAGCTGATGTGTCCATCCCATTTCCTGGGAAATGCTTTGAAGTTTATGGTCTGCTTGTGAGACAAGGAAACCTGCAACATCATTTTGCTATGAACACCAGTATGTCATGGGGTCTCTTGGGATGAGGAACTGGGATCTGGAACTGTCAACTCTGAACTCCACAGAATGCCATTCAGGCACTTCTATCCAGCTGGAAATGAGCCAGTAACTCTCAGTACTGAGGAGGACCTGTCTCAGGCCAGTCTGGCCTTGGGCTTGTGGGAAGTGAGGCAGAGGCTGAGCTGTGCCTGTCGTCTCTCCCACACCTGAAGTGACTGATGTGGGATATAGCTGGAGATCCATGGCTGGGGGTCTCAAGTGATTGCTTGTATGCTGCTGCATAAGAGTCTGCTCTGGTTTACACCCTTGTTCCTTCTGGACTTGCTAGCATCAGACTTCTCATTTCTCAGTGCTGCTCCAGAGGAGAAATACAGTCTCTCCTGTGTGTTGGGCTCCTGCCTTCTCAAGAGGGCCTTGAAATGGCCTCAGCTTTTTGAGGAACAAGAAGATACACCTGTTGCAGTGACTTGTGAAAGCTGTTGGTATAGTTCCCAGTATCCTGATGTTCTCTGTCACACTCAAACCTCCTTCCATTCATCTGTCAATGAACAACTACTGTTGCCTCACACCCTCCTGGAGCCTGGCCATTTATCCGGCTTTTATAGTGAGTAAATAATATGCTCAGTTATATGTCTGGAAGTAGTGTTCTGTACAAATTCCTGGGGCAATCAATATACAGAGTCATTTTATGTTAGAAATAGCTTGTTCCAAATGGCCATATATATCTTTATTATACTGTAAATTCTCACACTGTCACTGCCACATATGCCTTATTGCACAGCTTTGGTTGCAGAGCAAGCTCCTTCCCTCCTTCCATTTCCAAGCTTCTTTCTCTTTCCTCCCATTCACTTGGATCAAGGCTTAGGAATTGACTGAACTCTCCAATGCACCCCAAAAATCTCCTTCTCTTTTTAATCCAAGCATCCTGTTTGAATATTTTTTTTCCTTTGAAGGCCCCACTGAAGCTTTCTGCCAAAAAAACCGAATTAGGCTTTGAATGCCCATGCCCTATAGCCTTACTATTTTGGCCATGTTTCTTCTGTCAAAATTATTTCTATGGCAAAGGCTTCCAGAGCTCCAAGCCAGCACTGAGCCCTGCACTCCCAGGTACTGTATGCAGAGCACAATATGGCTTTGGTAGTCTTGAACCAACAAATCTACCAGAGGAAATCTGCATCCTCTGGTCATGGTCTCTCCATATCTGGGGACTAGTCTGAAAGGCTTGTGAAAGATAAAAATGTGGGACCTGGGCAGTCAGATACAGTGAGGACAGTTCCAGCCACATCATGGAATATAAAATGCATTGTCACTATGGGCAGGGATGGGGAGATTGGTGGTTACTGCTGCTCAGCAGCTGGGGGGCTGCTTCGCAGACGTGTCAGTTAGCTAGAAAATATTTGGCAGTGGTATAAGAGGGGTTTTGGTAACTGTGAGTCTTCCCTGTGGGGAAAATGTAAAAAAACCATGTGAGAGGCAGAGTGTGGTGATATAGATAGAGAATGAGAGTCTTCACACACAGGCATGGATGCTGTTCCCCTAAAAGCACTCTCATTCTCCTTTCTGTGATGGGGAAATGAAAGCTATTTGCAGGGTTAAAGTTATGGGCATTGGAGACAGCAAAATAAACAATAATGGCTTGGAGAGAAGACAGGAAGATGAAGCATGGCTGTGCCTTGGGGACAGTCACTGCTTGCACAGCATGTCTTGCTGCTGTACACCATCTCAGAGTGAGTCCCACCTTTAGAATTTGAATTACTTTAGGGGAGATATTTCTTTTTTACTGTTTTTAGCCCTGTTGTGCCCAGAGAAAGTGAGCAGGGCTTGTCCTGCTCTGGCACAGCTGTAGCAAAGCTCTGGCTAAGTGAGAGCCAGAAACTGCCATAAAAGAGAGGGATGATGCTCATGGGGATGAGGAACATGGATTGTAGTTTACTGTGGGTCTCAGATAAGCTCAAAAGAAAGAAGCTTCTTTGTAAGTCCAGCAGATTTGAGCAAGTTCTGAGGAGGCACTAAAATGTCTTGCTGGGAAACAGTTTTTTCCGAATGAGTGTGGATATCACGTGCTTGCACTTCACAGGGCTGGGTCTGGGTGGAGAAGCTGAAACATGGCCCACAGGTCTGGGACTGAGAAGTTTCTCCCCCCCCAGTAAGAAGTCCCCTTGGAATACGGGCATTTCTGTATGCCAGGAGCTGGTGCTCTGCTTAGCACAGACGCACCACATCTTCAGCTGTGGAGATAGTGGTTGTGAGTGAGTCGTGACCTTGGATCGCTGCTCTCAGGGGACATGTGCTGCCAGTTCCATGGCCTGACAGGAGATTAGTGAAGCTGCTCAGGGTGGTTATGTGACATGTTTGAGAAGGCTGTTTGTAAAGCCCCGGCCCCTGGGACAAGGCCCACATCTCTGTGAGCATCACCTCCCTAACCTGGACAAGGTGTGAAACCCCACCACAGTTCCTGAAGGCCAGCACTGCTTATGTGGGAAGGTAGAGCTCTGCTGGAAAAGCCAGTGTAATCCGGCAACATGAAGTCACAGCTGGAGGCAACAGGCACATCCTTTGCTGGTGTAAATCACTGTGACCGGATTGATTTCAGGGCCAGCCTTGGTATTGAAGACGTCGCAAAAAGTTCTTTAGAAACAGTCTTTAGAGAAATGTTTCTCTCTTGGTTTTCTGTTAACTTGCCTGTGATAATACATCTGCAGTTGCTATCACTGTAGAGCTTGCTCAGAAGAAGAGGAAAGAAAAAGAAAGAAGAAGAGAAGCTGCTGTTCATCTTATTGACCGCTTATTCACTTCTTTAAAAGTAATTAGGAGTTTAATCAGAGTTTCTATGGATTTTTGGGGGAATCTGTAATTAAAATCTGCACAGTCAACTTGCATTATACACTTAACTTTCTTCCAGAGCTGCTCAAATATCTTTAATATTCTCATGTTCTCTAATGGAAACTGTCAAGTACCTCGACATAAAAACGAGCAGCAAATCCCCTGCAACAGGCTGCCAAACTGCAGCCCCCAACAGGTTTTTTGTTGTGAGGAAAGGTCTGCTCTGTGATAACAGCCCAGGCTGTAGGTTAACAGGCCTGATCGACTCCAAGCTGATTTTTCTCTAATGAATAGAGATGTTTCTTTTCATCAGCATAGTGCAGCGTATGGAGAGGGGGAAGGGAAGCAGAAGAAAAAAAAGCTGTCTGACTGTGTAGGGATGGAACCAGTCTCTTGATAAGCTTTCAATTAAGAGCAGATTAAAATTAGGTTTATCTTCTCCTGAAAATGGCAATGACGTTAATATAATAATACAATGTAATAACTTAATAACCCAGTTGGAAGTGACTCATCCACATTGGAAAGATCACAATTTTGCTTGTTCTGGGAAGGCTAAGTGTGTCCATTCCTCATTCCTGCAGGTGTGTGGGCAGCCATGGGGAGAGGGAAAGCTGGACAGTAATTCACAGCCTGGCTGCTTCTCCTCCCAGGAGGTTTGGTGTGACTGACAAGGGAGATTTATGGTGCAGAAGTGTGTGATGGATCCATGTGTAGAAACAAGTGTTGAGGCTCAGCAGAGTCCTCCACTGCCTGGTCCTCACTGCTTACATGATCCCATTGCTCCACCAGGGAGAGGACAGAGACCCAGAGCTTTGAGGTGTAGCAGCTGGTGTCTGGCATTGCTAGGAAAAGATCCAGAGTCAAACACGCCTGGCTGGCTGTTCCCTAGTTCTCAGTCCAGCCCATCACATGTATTAAGGACTATGAAATCTGCTGGCCATAGTGGGGGTTTATTCTCTCTGTTCAGGTAAAGGAAATAAGCTTCCTCTGCTGCAGGAGACTGTGTGTGGAAGCTGCCCTGTGCAGTGTTTGCTGCCCCTAGCTCAGGTGTTAACACTTGAAATTAACCCAGATTGTCACCTGAGAAGAGCCTGACTGAGCTGGTGTCATGGGAGAGTGCAGCTGCTCGTTCTGCTCAGCCTGGATGATCTCAGATGTTTCATTTGGCTGCAGGGACAAAGCTGGTAAATCCATTCCTGCCATCAGGAGACCTGATTTGGCTGAGGATGATTTGCTCATCTCGTTTCACAGGATGATCAACACTAGCCTGTAACTTGTGTGTTGGACAAAGGACTTGTGTCTGTGCCCTGTGAGGTGTTTTATGGAGGAGGGTATGAAACACTTCCCCTCTCTTGTCATGAAGGTTGTCATTGTCATCATCGTTGTCGTGGTCCAGAGCCTGAGCTTTACCCATGAGAAGTGATTGGATTAAATTAGTTGTCTTAGTAGAGCATTCAAGACCTCTAAATAATAAGTGTAATGATATAGTTATTTTCAGCTGACAATGTCTAAGCACTTGAGTAAGTTAATGTGATTTTGTGTGCTGGCCACTCTGTTTTGTGCTGGAGATTTGCTGCACTTCAGCAAGTCCGTGGCTTGCTTGTGTTCTTTAGTTTATTAGCTGAGAACAATGAATTAAAGCAGCTTCCCAGTAGGACAAACACTTACCTGTGTCCAAATACAAAACCTTTCAGGGCAGTATTTACTCATTCCTGACCTCTAATGTGGGCCTAACCTTTTACCTTTGGAGTTGAGTGACTCTCTGTGATTGACTGCTGGGTGGGTCTGCTCAGTCCAGTCCAGGTGCAGGGAGGACAAGTTCAGTGGTAAAGAAAGTGAGAAACAACAAAAAGCAATTGAACTAACAAGGAACTGCCAGGAGAAAAAGAAATGCCTGAGAAAAAAGACCAGATTTCTATCCCTTGGCATTATGGGCTGGGATTTTTTCATCAATAAAATGCAGTGTATAGAAGTCTTTGGTGTTAAAACACTAGCTTTAATTCAGAAATGCCTCTGATGCACTGAAAAGTCATCCCACAGAGAGTGACAGCCCAACAGTAATGTGGCCATGACTAACCCAGTTCCTTATGGTCTTCCCTTTCCCACTTCTAACCGTGGAGCTGGGGATGTTAGAGTGGGAAAAGAAAACTTTGCAACCTCTCCAGTACTGCTTGAATGCTCTTCTTCCTCAATTATATGAGGATAGTGATGAAGATGGCAGTTTCTTCTTTGGATTTATGCTGCTTTAGAATGTTAAGTTGTGGGCTGCTTTTGGGTACTTCCATGCCCCATCAGCCGTATCCCATGTCCAGTAGGAAAACTGCATAAATTTTTTAACACTGTCAAGGGAAAATTAAAAACATGGGGTATTTTGCAATACAAGTCTAATTTTTATTGTAGCAATGATACAGGCTATTTTCTCGGGCTTTGGCCTGTATTATTTTTGCCTGATTTTGAAGCAGTTATTTTTTAATATTTTTCCATTGACTGACACAGGAGGCTACTTGTAAAATTATAATAGAGAAATTCAAATGTCACACTTTATAGAAAAATAAGACATTTGTGCTGAATATGGTAAATAGGGAAATTTAGCCTTTGACAGCAAGAACAAGCTCAACTGATTGTGGATCTTTCTGAGGATGCTTTTTACCCTCTCAACAGCATAGTCAGGACTGGACCTCCTACTTTTGTGTGTGAAAGCTCCTTGTCTGTATTCCTGAGCAGCCAAGGCTAGCCAACATTGATAACTGTATTCAGTATTCAATAAATGGTGTTTATTGTTGTTGGAAAAAAGTAATTCCCCTTCTGGCAGTGAAGAAGGTGTGACTTGTAAATAGAGGTCTGGGAGCAGTGCTGTGCCTGCAGATACAGCGAGGGTTTGACAGAGAGGCAGCAGACCTGGATTAGGTACGTGTTGGTGTGCAGGAGCAGAACAACCCTGACAAAATGCAGACCCTACTTGGAGCCACTGCCCTGGATGAGACTCTGCAGAAGGGAGATAGTGTGCAGTGTTCCCAGCCGTGCTTACTAAGAGGAATTCTCCAAAGTATATGGGATGGGAACAGCATGCTGCCTAAAGCTTTGATATAATTTCAAATGTGAAATGTCTTTAAGAAAAATGTCATACACTGGCCATGTTGTAGACACTGAGATGCCCAGTAAGGCTTGTCACACAGGTCACAGCTGTTTTCCTTTGAATATTGCTTGTACACAGGGATCAGTGTTCTTCCCAAGCATCACCACTCACCTGGCACACTTTTGTAGGTTTCTAGCTCTCAGGAGACTTTGCTCTGCTCTGATCTCCCACCTGGGGTTCTCTTTGTCATTAATTTCCTCTGGAACAGAAGCACCTAAGCTACAAATTCAGAAGCTGGGAGACCTGAAGGAATATTTGGGATTGTGCCACTTGCCCTGTTGCTGCATTTTTCCCTGAGCATCTTTGGCTGCAGTTGGAAGCAGGCTGTTGATCAAAGTGGATACACTTCCATCCTGGTAATACTGTTTTTTTTAGTTATTCTTGTTTTGCTAACCCACCACTTCACCACCTGTTCTCTGTGCTGAGAAGCTGATTGAGGACACACCTTGGCCACTTCCCTAATCTGAGTGTGGTAGCATCTACAGGTGGGGTGTGGAGAGGGCAATGAGCATTTCAGGTGCTGGTCCTTGGCTTCCTGTTTATGCAGCAACCCCACTGGAGAAGCCACCCTGAGAGAAATACAGGATTCACACAATAAGTGCAGATATTGTGGATCATTCCTTGTAGCACTTATCTCTCTGATGTGTGCAGCCAGCTCCCTGCCCGGAGCCTGGCAGGCCCACTATTTAGTTGGGATATAGATATTTAGTCTGTTTTAATCTGATACTCACAAATCAGTCCAAGAAGCCATTTCTGCCGCCTTCCTCCCAGTCTCATGTAGTTTGTCAATACCCAGCCTGCTGCTGGGGATTTAAAAATGTGTATGTGTATTTTTAACCAAGCAGTCTCTGCACTGAGCTCTTGGAGAGCAGAAACTGAAGGCTGTGTACAGGGAGGCAAAGCTGGAATAGGGAGGAAGATCCACCAGGATGCTTGCTGTCTCTGACTGACCCCATTGAGGACCTGCTCAGAGCCCATGCCTTGTTTGGAGCCTGTCACCTCAGTCATTGGGGAGCTGCTGGAACAGGCTGGGAACAGGCTGTGCTAGTGCCAATGGCGCTACACAAAAAGGCATTCACAAATAACGAAGCTCTGAAACACCCTGAAAATAAGTGTCAGCAGCTTGAATTGGGGTCAGTTGTGCTGTGGTGAGAAGCAGGCCAGGCTGGGGAGCAGGGAAAAGACCTCCCCCTCTTCTGCCTGCCTGGGAGAAGGGGCTTCCAAGGCAATGGGGAACACACCTGTTCCTGCTGACTGTCCCAGGCACTGATAGGGGTCCTTAACTTTGCTGCAGATCAGGGTCTGTTCACCCTGGTATTCTTCAGACCTCATGTAGATACCTGAAAAAAACCTCCCATCTGCAGAGTTTGGCTTCCTGAGGCCGCTGCAGGCAAACAGGTGCTGTCCACAGACCAGCAGTTCATGTAGCCTCCTGGCTGTCTGCAATGCCCTGAGCAGCCGTGGACAAGTTACCACCTTGCTTTCTGCCTCAGTTTCCCCTTTTATATCAGGATAATAATACCATGGGGAGGGAGGAGTTGAGTAAGGATTTTTGTGTCATTGTGGCTGTCACTGCCTGAGGGGCTGCTGCTGCCAGAGAGAGAAAGGAGATTTGAGACTAAGGCAGAAAGGTATTTGCCTTTGCCATTAAACTAGTGGCTGTCTCTGGCCACATGACAACACCTCTTAATACTGTTCCCTTAAAACAGGAAGGAGGATCCCCACAAGGTCCAAATAGCACCAGGGTTTTTTAAGCTTAGCTCTGTACCAGCCAGTCTGTGGTTCCCCTTTGAAAATGTCATGTCTCTGGCTAAAGGACACTCTTCAAGTCGAGTCCTAAGGACCCACCACAACAAGGTATGTAGAACACTGGCTTTCCACAGGCTACACTTGCCGCATGAGTCAACTTTGAGGAAAGAAGATAAGATTTTTAATGCTGAACTGAGTGGGACCAAAGCATGCTCCTGTCTCCTGGGTACTGAATAGCAACTCAGCTGCTAAAGGACCTTGCCAGCAAAATTGCTCTGAAATGCTGTGTATAGGGTTGAGCCACCAGTGCTACCTACTGTAAGACATGAGGTGCAGACCTGAGAACATATGGGATGCAATCTTGCTGTTCCCCACACTGGAGTGGTTAGTAAGTGTGCAGATACCAGCTGGACAAATGTTCAGGGTTCTTACAAGTGCAATCACCAAATGCTGTCTCCTGAAACCCCGGGGCTGCTTGGCAGAAAATTAAAGCAGAGAGCAGATGCCTGTATGTTATTTCACTGGTCAAAAGTGGGGAGAACAAATTAAAGTGCCCATTTTAGCACACTGAGACAGCTGTGCTCTTCTCAAGCCAGTTCCTGAGAAGTCACCTATCCATGCTTGATGGAAGGGAGAGCATCTGGTGTAGCAACAGCCAGTTAGCCAGAAGTGGAGGAGCTGGCAAAGGCTTCCTGCTGAGGAAATCTTTGGATGACACCTTGGCAAAGACCAAGGGACAGATGTGAGCCCCAAACACTTCCCACTAAGCAGTGTCGAGTGTCTTTCATGGGACTGTCAAGCGCCAGATGAGAGGGGGCTGTGACCTACACAATGGGGCATTTTAGGGCTCAGCTGCAGTGGGTGTCAGGTGCTGGGTAGGATTTGTTCACTGTTGATTATGACTCTGAGCTACCATCAGGAGAGTGAACTTGGCTGCAGGAACAATCTTCAGCTGCTTCCCTGCAAAGCCAGTCAGTTAGTTAAGGAACCTGTAGTGGTTTTTAAACAGTACAGATGTATTAAGTATATCATGTTACTGTTAAGCCTTGGTGCGCTCTGGAAATGTCTGGCATTCTTATTCTTCTGTTAGCAAAATGAGGTTGAGGAACTTTAAGTGAATCCCAATAGATTCCAGCATGAAGAGAAAGTGGAAAGGTGGAGGTGTTGTCATGCCTTACCACAGGCATTAGAAGTGATGGTTGGATGTTCTTAACTGTGCTTCTTTATTTCTAACATAATTCTCATAATAGAAAGGAATTTGAAAATCGGAGAAAATGACACTTCAATGTTAATAGATCCCAATAACCAAACTGATCAGAAGATGCAATCCCTCCCCATACATCTACATAGATGCTGACCATATTTAACTGTTTCAGCATCCAAAATACTGTGTAGTGATTCTCAGTGTTTTCTTTTAACCCCTTGCTTAGAGTGGTTTATATTTCACATGGCATGACTTAATTTAATTAAACCACACCAAGTCAAAGCTGAAGTTTCCCTTATTTTATGTTTAGGAGCTTACACTTTGGAATAAGTTCAGCCTGTGATACATGTGGTTTGGGGTGCTCCTGCGCTATTCCTATGTGGTCCAGAGCTGGGAAAAGTCAGATTTTAGTTTCCCAAGAGGTGTCTATCTGTCTCCTGAAAAAGTTCTTATGAATCCACAGTCAAAAGGTTGCACATGATTGTTACAAAGTGCTGACTGTTTTAAGACAAAAGAATAATTCCTTTTCTTTTCCAGGTGAAAACAGATCCCACAGATGAAGTGCTTTGCTGAAGGTCCCTCAGAAAAAGTAAAGCAGACTCAGGAGATGAACCCAAGTCACCTGACATTCCACCTTAGCCAAACTGCCTACCTGCATTATGGAAAGCTTGGCAAGAAATAAGGGTAATGAAGCTGCCTAGCTGCCTGGAAGAATGTCTCTGCTGCTATACAGCAGGTAATCCTTTAGATTTAAGAAATGGCATAACTTTTAAGGAGGAAATTTACAAAATATGTCATCTGAAGACATTGCCATGTTTAATGCATTTGCTGCCAATGATTTTCTTTCCTTTGCTATACTGTTTACAGAGCAGCTGGTGCAGAGCTGTTGAGCTTGCTATTGAAGATGAAAGGCTGGTTGTTTTTCAAAGTCTTTTGTGCCTGTTTGCTCCTAACTGGAGCTGTCAGTGTAGATGTTTTTTATTTCCTTTATCACTATAGGTCTGAAGTCCCTTCTTTAAAGATTTCCTCAATTCAAAGAAAGATTTCTTTTGCTCTAAGTCCCAAAAGACCTGAAGGATCTTTGCTCTTTTGTTTGGGCTGAGGACTCCACAGGCAATGCCAGTGCCTTCGAAGGGTTGTGGAAAACCTTTAACCCTCAGACAGCCAGTGTCCCAGCTGAAGTCCTTTGATTAAGGCATGAGGAATTCAGTCTGTTCTACTCATTTCTGTGGCCTGGGAATGAGAACACCCCTCTTGAACTATAGAGATGCAATGAAAAACTTCCAATCATTAGTAATTAGAGATGTTTACAATAGTACATAAAGGATGGAGCTTTTCCTCTCAAAACAGCCACAAAGAGCATGTGTTAGGTACTGTACAAATCACCACAGAGATACTCACTCAAGCTGCTTAAAAGCCAAGTAATCAAGGCAGCAGAAACTTCCCCATTCCAAAACTCAGGCACTAAAGTTATGGGAGGCCAAGTTGTTTGCCCATCATGACAGGAAGATTAGACAAAGCTGAGAACTGAAACCAGCATAACTTAACAACCTGATTTTCCTTTTGTGTGCCACCTCTCATGCACTGAAATAGGCTGAGTTACAGGATTTTCTCTCTTTCATATAGTCTGTCTGCTGGTAGTTCTGTTACTTGGCAAGGGAGTTATTAGAAATCTCTCTGATCAGTCATTAAATCTGCATGATCTCACTTTTTGGAAATGTTTTAGCCAATGAGTTTCTGTCAGAGAAGATCTGGTCTGTAATGGCAGTGTGAAAGGCAGTCCCTGTGATGCCCATTTCAAGCATGCAGCCTTCCTACCCAGCCTGCACCACCAGGGTTATCAGTCACTCAAACCAATGCTCCTACACAGCAACATCACCCAACTGGAAAGCAAGTCTATGCAAATCTCATAATGAAGCTGTACTGAAAAAAGCTGGATCCTGAATGGTCTCCAAAGTGCTCCTTATCAGTGCGTTCAAGTGACTTTCTGACTGATGAAATGTTCTTCAGCTAAACGTGCTTTTAATTTTTATATGTGTTTTCTGTAAATGATCCACAAAAGTGATTCCAACTGGTATTTTTCATGTTGCCCTCTTGCCCTGCTGCCAACTCCATGTCCTTGCTGACCAGAGCATAGCCCTGGAGAGGAGCTGCAGCTGAGCTGCTTGTGAGCTGTGTAGGGCTAAAAAGCCCATAGTCCAGCCACTCTGATTTTAGCTGAATGAGAGAGAAACAGTCCCAAAGTCACAATGTTCACAATGGCCAGAGCAGATCGTGCTGTTCTTGTTGAGCAGTTGGAACACTAAGCATGGACTGAATCAATACCGAGTGTGCCGAAACCAAAGGAAGAGTATCTCTAGATGCATTTCCAGTTTCAATGTTTTCCACTTAGCAGAAATTGATGGCACCTGGACACTGGGAGATCCAAGCAAGTCTCTCCTTGCTCATACAAAATGTTTTCTTCCTGGTTTATTTCTTAGGATAATGTACACAGCAAAGCCCACACAGAATGCACATAAGCTTCTTCCTCCTTCTTTGCTGTTTGTGATTACCCATTACAGAATTGAGATTAGGCATGCATGAATGTGAGGAGGGTGATGTTGTTGCCAGAGAAAACTTGTGTTCTACCTCTCGAGTATCAGGTCACCAGAGAACTGTGTAAAGAGTAACCAAAATGCATATAGTTATCACTAAAGGTGACTGACTCTTAGTAGGGCATGTAGTTCATACCCTCACTGTTATATTTAGAAAAATTGCACAATATCAATGCAAAAAACATTCACCAAACCCAAAAGATAGCTGCAGTCACATGATAAGTCTGTTCAGAACTGAAAAGTTAATGTGAATCTTACATTCTAGAGCATTGCCCTCACTTGGCTTTGTCAAACAGCCTGATCTAAGAATGGCATGAATTCTATACCTGATTCTGTTACCAACTTTGCTGGTTTCTATTTTAAAAAAGGTTTGTTGATTTTTATTTCGTACATTTTAACCTCCTCAAAAAATATCGCAGGTGCACTAAATATATCATCTCTTGCCACAGAACCCTTTTTGGCTGGATAATTAAGAGATTGATCACCCCCAGCAACAGACATGAAAGTTTAAACAGTACATAACTGTTCTCTGTACTAATGCAATAAAAGTGGGTTTACTTTTACAGTGGTAATTTTAGCAGCAGTCTAAATCAACACCCTGTTGATAATCAGACAAATCTTCCTTTAAAGGGAAATGCAGTGCAAGTGAGCTTGTTAGTATTATGGGCTCATTATCGTCTCTACTTTCCTCAATCAGCTTTTATTCATGCTTTTACAATAGGTGTAAATTTTTATATTTCCTTAGGCAAGCAGAAGAATGAACTGAACATCTAGAAGATTACTTAAAATAGGTTATGGTGATAAGAAATAGACAATCCTGTACAATGTTGAAAAGGTCAGTGGATTAGAGTGCTGATTTCTGCAAATGGGCAGCCTTGCTCTGTTGGGGCTGGCAGGCAGCTGTAAAAGAAAAAAAATGACTGGGGGTGCTCAAAATCTGGTGGGGTGTTTTATGTATGGATGTGTTAGGGAATTTGGGAGGGAGAATGGTGGGGAAACATTTCTGCAGTATGAGGCATAGCCAGTGGGTGAATGGTATCTGAAAGAGGAATCGTGTTGTGTGAGGCTCAGGACTTGCTCCTGTGTCAGACCCAGGCTCCCTCAGCTGTGCCTTGTCTTCATCCCTCAGTCCTGGTCTGACTTGTGACCAGGTACAGGAGAAGTGAGGAAGACCAGGGAAGTGGCTTTGTGCCTTTGTGTGTGATACAGTGACAGACACTACTCTGGGTTGGATGCTCTCAAGCAGTACCAAAAATGTAGGGCAGCCAGTTTTATTTTTCCGTTCTCTTGACAATGTTGCTTAAAAAAATTGAAAGAAATCAGTGAGATATTTCTGGGCTAAAATTTCATGAGTGCTTGTGTCAAGGACATGCTTGTTGCTCCACATGACTATTTTCAGGCTCCACTGGCTCTGACAAGCAACATGGTAGCTGCTCACACTTGCATTGCTTCCAAGGTGGAGTTATTGTTTTTCCTGTTTCCTAAGTCCAGCTGAAGGAGTTTGGGTCAGCCACAGGATGCCCATCAAGCCTCTCTGTGGAAACTCTAGATGGATTTATGCTTGTGGTTGATCTGAGAATCATCCCTTTCCTTATATCAGGACTGTAATTCCTGTTGGCTCCAAGGAGAATCTGTTCAGTTGAATACCTAGACAGACATGTTAAATATGGTCCTTTCTGCTCGTTTAATACCTGGATAGTCCCTTGCTGTCCTCTTCTGAACCAAGACCACTCCTAACTCAGTTTGGATGCTCCGTGCAATGTGTTGCTCATGCCTGACTAGGGACAGCTGTTCTGTGTGAATGGCTGCACAGCAAAAGGTGCTGTGGTCCTGAGGATGGCCCATCTCAGATAGGAGTCACTGCCCTGTTTTCCTTTCTGCAACCTTTCAAGCCACCCTCCCATCTGACTGCTGTTTTATAAACTCATGAAATTTGGCTGCAAAGTGCAGTCATTCCAATTTTCAAGCAAAAGGAGAGAAATGGTGGTGCAAGATTCAGTGCAGCATTAACTGAAGGCAGTGACGTGCATTACATTATTGTTGGCCTTTTTATCTCTGGTCCTTTCTTTTTTTTATGACTAGCAAGATGACAATAAGTCAGCTCAGGCTGACTGCTCCTTGCCTGAAGGGCCATGAGAGTGTTTCAAGAGATGGCTTTGTGATGGCATCTCAGACATTTTAAATGTTAAGCCTTGTATGTTTGCCAAAATGGAAGATTCGTCATAAACCAGTTATTAACAGAGCAAGTTCAGATCCTATGGTAGAAGCAACCTCCTTTTCAACCAGTAGGGATGGATTCAGCTGTGATCTGGCTTCTCAAAGGCCCAATGAAATTTGCAGGAATACCCATTTCCCTGAGCAGGGCCTGCACCTTCTTTAGTTGCTTAGTCAAATGGTTCTCTTAGCAATGATAGGATGGGTATAGCAGCCTGGTTTGCTTTGTCCTGGAGAGCTGTGTCTCCAGACACTCTTACCTCATATTTTCTGCAGTCAATGACAGATGGGCATGGCTTGGATATCTGCTTGGTTTTTTTTCTTGGGAAGTGAAATGGAATCAGTAGCTCATTTTAGGTGGGCTGCTGGGTTGCTGCTGAAAGGCGGAGGGGGACTGTACCTTGTTACCAGTGGGGAAATACAGAGCTGATTACCTTACCCATCAGGGCTATAATAAGCATAGAGGCTTCCACAGCTGATGGAAGGGAAAAAGACCAGGGAAGGAGCATCTATGGATCAATGGCCTTTCACATGCTGAAGAACAGAGAGGCAAATCCATCTGTCAGCTGATAGCCCATCACCATGGTCCTGGAGTGACTCAGAGGACAAGCACTCTCCAGCTGCATGCTGGGAGTAAAAGGTTCATTGAACTTCTGTTGTGTGCTCTGAAGCCAAAGGATATTTATTTCATGGACAACTTGGTGCTAGGAGTGACCTTTCATATCATATCCTTTGGGGCAGGTGCTTGGCTCTGGTGCTTTGTGTAAGCCCATCCTTTGTCTTCGTTTTGGCTTTCTTTTGCCTTCCCATTTCTGGCTCACCTTGTTTCATCACATGTCAAATTACATTCATTCTTGCTGCCTGCCAGGGTGGGGCAGGGGCCAAAAATACAGGAGGTGCCACACACACAGCTTTTACTGGCAGATACAGCTGTGCAGTCCAAGCCACTGGTCCCGAAGGTTTTTCTTTAGACTGTAAGCAAGCAGGGAGCCTGGTGCTTTCAATGGCTTTTGCCTAAGAAAGCCCTTTGTGACTTGTCCTGCAGCAAGGTGTTAAATGATGCAGACTTGCCTCTCTCCAGGCCATCTATTCAGCCTCAGATGGAGAAGAGGAGCTGCTTACTGTGCCATCTAAGCTATGTTTGGCCATCCTGCCATTTGGGCAGACCTGCTGCCCCTCGCTGGCTTGCACATGAAAACCAACTGGCTCAGGCAGCCACCCAGTGCATCTGCCACAGCTTTCACTGGCACGACCAGAGTCATCTGTTCTGCATGAATGGGGCTGACCAGCATCTGGCAAATCTCTGCTCCGCTGGGATCTGTTGTAAAGGGCAAGTGACCAAGTACTCCAATAGCATGGCTATAAAGCAGAATTTAGCAAGTAGTGGCTCTGCCCTGGCATGGTTGCCTTTGAGCTTTAAGCTCAAATGAGTTGAGCTCCTTCCCCATTTAAAACCACCTGAATCCACCATGTCCAGCATAGTCACGATATCTGTCACACAGGCAGTTTTTTGGGTGGCCTTGGCTTCAGATTCAGTGGTTCTGGCAGCCAGCACATAGCTGAGATATCTGAGAGTGTGCTCCAGTGAGGGAGAGCTGGATGGGGTGCACAGGTGGGGCAGATCTGGCCCATGCAGGTGGCAAATAGCCACCCTTTTTGCCCTGCACTTCCCTAACAGCAAACACAACTCCAGAGCTCAATCTTGGCTAACTGGAAAATGAACTACGTTCACTGAAGAGGCAGCTGAGGCGGTGTAAACAGGTGTTGTCACTCACTGGCAATTCCCTGCCTCACTGCATGTGATTTGTCTGGGCCAGTGCACCATTAGTGAGGTGCAGGAGTGGAAGGAGAGTGCACTGGCAATGCAGTTTCTCTTGAAGATCTGGAAATTTAACAGTCTTAGAGACTTATAGATGCACATTTCCACCTCACCAGAATGTCTGAGATTTAGAAAATCCTCCTATCGTGAGGCAGAACAAACTGCCTGTATTTTGAAAAGAATGAAAACATGAAAAATATGGCTTGAGGCAGTCAAAATGTTTTTGACATGTTTTATTTCAACTGTGAGCTTTTATGATGTGTTTGCAGATTTATCTACAACAACTAAAATCTTTGAAATTACATATTTGAATAATGCTGAAATTTCATTCTCTCTCTGATTTCTTTATATAAAGACAATATTCTCAATTCCTTTCCCCTGCAAGCCTACATTTTTCACCGGTTTAAGTGAATCCCTACTTCCTGCTTAAAATAAAAATCAGTTGGTATAATGCAAATCTGCTTGATTCAATTAGAAAGAGCTTTTGAGGAGCAAAGTCAGGGAATTTATCTCGTGTATGATAAATGGTGTCAAAGAGGTTACCACTGGATATAAAATTAACCCCAGAACTAGTTTTTCCTATCTTCTAGCTCAGTTTTAAATGCTGGTAATTCTGTCTTTGGTTTGAGTCAGGAAAACACTGTAAGAAGCCTCACAAAGCACCTAGAGATCATTTCATTGTGAGGCAGCAAACAAACAGAGATGAACATCCCCAGGTTTTACAGTCCTAACTGCAAGCAAAGACATTAACTTCTCATCCACTGGCAGTTGATTCCAAATCCCTCTAAAGGGCTTCAAGAAAATGTGTGTTATTGAGCTTTATCCTCAGCTAAGTCTCCCCTCATACTGAGATCTTGTAGCTACTTGACTACAACTTCATTGTGGTGTGTGACCTGCTGCTGGGCAGGACGATGCCTCCTCCGATGCTGTCAGAATAAACTGTCTGGATGCACACATATTCATATGTATTTTGATGATATGTGACATCTGTTATTGTTTGAACAGTTCACCCTGAGGAGGGTTGAACTGAGGTGCGAGGGAAACAACCCTGCCTGGCCAAGATACAGCAGAGGAAATCTCTGCTGTGACCAACAGTAACAAACCACAGCAATTACCCAGTTAAAGCTAGGCCTGTCTTTAATCAAGACAGTCAAGTTAAGAGGCCCTCGGGATTTTTGTGAGAAGGAGGAAGTCCTAATCATTGCAAAGGGAATTGCTTCTTTTTATACCAGATTTGAAGTTGCCCCCAAACTTGTAGATGCTAATTTTGAAAAAGAGAATCATTAGTTTTTAATAAAGAATTTGCTCCTTGGGAGGTGTGGGGATGGACTGAAAGCATTTCTCCATACAGTTTAGAGTTCATTAGTGCACCCATCAGGGAAAACGTGTGAGAAAAGTGAAATTAGATGAATATTCCTTATTTAACCTCCAAACCAGTAATTTGGGGAAAAAAAGCAATTTCTTCTAAATCTGAGTTCCAGGTGACTGCTTTTTATCTGAGCTCCATTAAATTATTCCCCTGCTAAATTCTCATGAAATAGGCTTTTTGCTTCAGCAGACGCTGACTCCCTGAGATCATTTTGAAAGCAAAACATTCTGTTTTTATTAGTAATAATCTATCTTCCACCCTGGTGCTATGAGGGGCTTGAGTAAGGTGTTTGTGCCTAGGTGTCAGTTTTCTGCACTGAATCCCTGTTTTTTCACTGGCATGGAGACAGGCAGGGTGAGCTGGTTCCTACTTGTCTCCCTAGCTGTGGGTAGCACTGGGGTACAACAGAAAGTCATGAGAGCACCTGGCAGTGATTCTGCCTCCAGACAAATCAAGATGCAGCGTCCCTGGCCTCACAGGCACTGCTCAGGCTTGTAGCTAGATCCCTCTCACCCTCATTCCCACTGTAGTGTGAGACTGCAGAGAGGACACCCTCTTCAGTCTCAGTTGTGGTAATTTCTTCCTTCCTTGGTTGTCCCATGTGATTCATTCCCAGGTTTTATTTCTATGTGGCAACCACCAGACAGAATTTTTCTACAGGCTCCTGTTTATTCTGGACTTACACATGGCAAGTTTCCTACACAGCCCTTTTAAAAAACACAAATTTATTTGCTTTTACTGACTGGTCAAAGCAGCTATTCTGAAATCCCATAGGGATGGAGCATTATGGGCAGACAAATGTGATGAGCTGGAGCTGCTCCACATACCAAGTGCAGCTGGTTGGAAATAGCCTTGACCTTTTTATACACTGAAGTGTCGTCCAGCCCTGTTTTCACTGACCTGACATATTAATGTGCTGGGGGGACTGGGCAGAGCTGCCTCAACATTTCCCAGGTGGTCTTTTCTTGGGGCATATTTATCTTGACAGATTTCTTCCTGTGCATGAACTCTGAGGCAGAAGGAATCTTTTACAAAGATTTTGTATTACTCTTTATGATTTTTATGGCAAATTGAGCTCCCTTCATGTTGTTTTGCTTCCCTTCTTTCCTCTCCTTGGTGACCTCACAGCCATTAGTGCCTGAATTCCAGACTTTATGTGTCTCATTTTCCCTCTCTGCTGTCTCTGAGGAGGGCTCCATGTCCATGACCCAGCATATGAGGCTTGGATGCTTGTTACTGCAGTCTGAAGGGCTGTTCCCATGGCATGATCAGACCTGGACATATCTAGGTATGTAGAAGACCCCAGAAGTCTGGGGTTCCCTGCCAGAAGCAGCAATGGAAACAACAAATTTGGTTTAGGGCTTCCAGGCTCTTTCCTCTATCCTGGGAAGCCTGGAAGCCCCCATACTCCAAGGATTTTCAGGGTCCTAACTGTGGGAATGAGCTGGGTTCCCTGGGCAGCCAGAGGCTACTGAGGCCTGCGACCCAGATGTCCTCACTCCAGTGCAGTCTTGCCAGCATCCAAGGAGCAGATACTTCTTATCAAGCCATTTTACTACAGGTTTGGCTTCACAGGCAGTGCAGAGCCTACGTAAGAGGAGTATCAGGCCTTTAATCTCAAGGGATGCAATAGCATTTTGTCATGTCCTCTGAATTATTCTGCCACAAGCATCTTGAACGTCTGGTTTATCTCCTCTAAAATGATCCATACGTTGCTCATCAATCATCATTATTTCACAACTAACATGCCACAGGGGGTTCAGCAACCTGAGCATTTGGACTGAAATAATTGTATGTTCTGGAGCTCTGTGCCTGAACCAGGGGGAAGCTGCTGGTGCATTTGAGATGTTTTGGTGCTGTGGAGATGGGGCATGGGGTGCTCGGGTGGATGGCCAGTCAGCCACCTGTGTCAGACTCTGTCCTTCTGCATGCCAGCTCTCAGGAGCAGCAAATTTCAGCTTTGCAGTAGATTATGAAGGCAAGACTGAAACAAGTGAAAACTTCTTTTCTTTCTCAGGTAAAGAACTCAAGGTTACTTTTCCTTAGGAACACAGGTCTACCTGCCCGGCTTGCTCCTATTTCTCTGCAGCCTAGACTTGAATGGCAAAGTGATTCTTGCATGTGTAGAAATTGGGGGTGCCTGAGAAATATTCAGCACTCACAGGAGGACTGGCTTTTTGGAGAAGCTGCTTGTCATTCACCAAAGCCTAAATCTGATTTTAGGCATTAAGCTGAATATGAACTCTTGAAAACATATGGCATCAATTCTACTTACTGATCAGTTTTGTTAAGTTGGCTTGCTATAGTCAAATCCTTTAAGTTGCTTTCCATTCCCCAACAGGGAATGTGAAAAAAGGAGGAAACTCTAGGGCTGAGAGAGACCAGGTCTGGCCAAGCTAGGTCCAGTGTACCTGTTTTAGCTGTCTATCCCCCTGTATGACCAGCTGTTTCTTCAGGAACCCTGCTCTGGAACACGTGCAAGTTGGGAAGGGACCTCACCAATAACTCTGCACTTCAAAGCCACTGAGTGGTACAGAAAATGCAAAAAACTACCCCAAAATACATGAAACGATGAAGTAAAGAGTTAATGAATCCTCAAGAAGCCTTAAGTTTGCATAGAGAAATCAGAGAGGGGAGGTTCACCAGTACATTTCTCTGGCCAAACCCACAGATGAACATTAACTGAATGTCTCCAGGGACAACAAACAGAACAATGTTACTGTGAGGCCAAGAGCTTGTTTTGCCATTTGTTCTCGGTACATTACCATGGAATACAAGTGCTGCTGTGGGTACAAGAAGAAATAACCTTATACTCAAACCCTGCATTTATCTCGGACACATCCGAAGTTTAAACAGGTCATAGTGCTCTTCTTTTCACTGGACCACTTCACTACTTTCTCCATGGAAATCCCTCTGTCTGGGGACACTCTGCCAACATCTTTGCTTGAGACTCTCCACAGAGATTTCCGTAAGTAACGTGCTTGGATGGTGTTCCTGTTCTTTCCGCGTTCCGTGGCTGGGAGTGCTCGAGCAGACAGCCGTCGTGTGCGGAATGCTGGCGGGAGTGGGCTGTTCCGAGGCAATCATCCAAAATACCCATGCAAGAGCTTCAGAATGAGAGTTGTGCAAATCTGCACTGCAAACCTGTTTCTACGATGTATACCCATCCGGGTGGAAATCTGGGAAGCATACAATGTAACCTGAGTGTCCTGCTTGTATTGCAGGTCACTAATGCTCTTAAGTACCTGAAATGGTTTGACAGAAACTATGTGACAAATTGTTCTAAAAAACATACAAGCCTGAGGAAAAAATACCCCTGTTCATAGGGGGAAAAAAAGGCAAAAGCTGGAAAAGGAGCAAGCTGCTATTATTTTTTATGAATTAATCACCCGTCTTCAGATCTGATGAAATACTCAGAGGATGTTGGAGTCTCTTTTTGCTCTGTTTTCAGCTAATGCTGGAAGAAAAAGTGTTAGAAATCTCTGTGCAAAGCCTGTTCTGATGAGATTTCCAGCCAATTTCATGAATGAAGTTGGTTTGGATTAACTGTGAATAAGTTCTCGGGCAGAGAACTAGAAAATCATGGGTTCATTGATCACAGACTCTTCTGTGCATGGCGTCTGACCCAACACTCAATAAAGGCAATGAGGAATCCACTGGGGCAGCTTATCCAAAAGCTGTGGAGCCACTTTGCAGTTCCAAAGCAGCTGGAGTCAGCTATTCCTAGACACTGCAAACTGGATGGGAGGGAGATTTGCTTATGGTCCATTCACCTGATTCATGGGGTTTTGCATCAGGCCCAGGGACAAGTTCTCTACACCATACACTGCTCATTTACAAAACTGGTGTAGCAGGTGAGACCTAGTAAGAATCGAGCTCTCATCTTTTCCTCCTGCTCCTCTGATGCCTTATTTTCCAGCAGTGATTAACAGGGATGGATGCCTACTTCTTCTGGGATTGTTTAAATGTGGGGACAGTTCCAGGGCTGTCCCCTGAGGCTGTCTCCACAAGTAACAGGTTTTTAAGTTATGCCTCTCTATTGATCCCCTGTCTGAAAAATTAGCAGTGGTGCTTGCTCTGAGTCCAAAGGTGTCTGCAATCAACCCCACAATGATATTCAAGGAGAGCACTGTTTTAAAAGGCTGCCTCTCCTGAAGTGTGCCGTGTGTTTTAAATGTGACAGGCTACATGACAGGACCTTAAACAGAGACATTTGAGGCATCTTGGGAGCTTCTGATCCTTGAGCCTGAGCCCAGCCATACTTCCTGACTTTTTGGATTGGGAGTCTCTGATTCAAACACACCATTTTCACCTGCCCTCCATACCTTTATCATTCCTGCAGAATAATCACTGTTTTTAAGATGCCTGCCTTGATATAACAATGCAATTCTGTGCGTGATGAAACCCTAAAAATCTGGTGGCTGGTAAATCAAAATTATTGAGAATGATTGCTTCATTTGAGGCATCAAGAACTTCAGCAGAGCTGTAAGGAGAACAGCTCAGCTTCCCTGAAAATGGCAAAGGAACTTTTTTGTGTTAAGTAGCTCACTTTACCTGCTCTGCAAACTCCAGCTAAGATTCCTGGGGGTCAGATTTTCTGGAGGTGGAAATCCAATACTGAATGTCTGATGGGGCATCAGAGCTGCTGATTCTGCTTGTGAGGCTGTGTGAAAAGCTAATATGCATTGAGAAGTAAAAGCACTGACTGAATGATCCTTCAGGAGCTGTGGATCCAGTTCTTGTTTCTGTGCAAGAATTCTATGTGTTCTATGTGTTTTCTGCACAGCCTTGAGGTGGTTGCTCTTCTCCTTGTCCTCACATGGGCTCAGTTGCTAGACCAGTCTTGTAGTAGGTGGAAGAGAGAAGGAGAGGTCAGGCCTTCCATCTGCTTCTTTAAGCAGCCTGGACAGCCCCACAGCCGGCAGGGCTTCTGCTTGGAGTGAGTGGAGTCAGCAAAGAGCCAAGGCAGCAGGGCACTGTGATCCTTATCTCCATATGTGCTGTCACTGTGCTTGCATGAAGCTGTAGCACCAAACTGCCTGTGGAGCCAGTTGCCATACAGGACATGGCACTTACGGGGAGCATGCTTCAGGCACTGGTTTTTCTTGAGAGCTTTTCTTTTAGAAGGTGGATAGTCCTCTGTCACTTCTCTGCCTAGTGGCAAAGTTACTGGGGCTGGCAGCCCTCAATTTGGGGGCTGATACAGAAAGACAGGTTGGAGTGAGTCTGGTTGAAGGGTTCTGTGCTGATTAGGGTCACGTTATTGCCATAGGGGCAGTTAATTGAGGGGGTATCAATAGACAATAGGACACCTCTAATTTTCCTTCCCTGCCTGTTATTTAACAAAACTATTGAGAGAAAGGCTCCATTATCTATGCTTTTGTCTTTAATTCTGCAATTGCAGTAAAAGCCAGTATAGGAGAAGCCGCTGAATACAGAATAGAATTGGTTCTGTAATAATAATAATAACTTGCTTTTCCTCTTTGAAAATAAATATGGTCCTTAGTAGAGAGATATACCTGTTGCTGGCAGTCAATCAGCCTGGACAATTTGGGCTCTGAGTACTTGATTAGAATAACTTTAAGGAAAATTGCCTTCCTGAATCAAGTAAGGATCCATTAACCTGATGAAACAGCGTTTGCTTATCTGAGAGGTTAAGACTCATAACACAGCTTGGGCTGCATTAGATGAGGCCTCTTTTAGAAGAGAAAGTAATAAAAACACCATCTGTCATGTCTAGTCAATCAGACCTTGTATAAGAGAGGAATTATTCCTCTGACTTTACCATTTTAAGATCATCTGTTTGTTAACAATGGGGAATGTCAGGAATGCTGAAAACTGGTTTTGTGCCCTCAAATTATTTCTAGCTGCCTTTATCTTGGAGAGAATTAATATTAATCTGAGTTTATACAGGAAAGAAATATTTCTAGATGAATACAATGCCAGACCATTCCATGTTGAGTCTCGTGTGATTTATTGTTAGAGGTAAAACTGAATGGGAGGTAGAGGAAAAAGTGCCATGTACACTTTTCTTCTGAAAGTGATTATTTCTATAAACAAATCTCTTTCAAGTTGCTGAGCACTCAAAGGTTCTTTGAAGTCAATTGAATGTATTTAATTCCCTCGAGTGGCTGCCTGCATCTTAAAGGACTGGCATGGCTAGATCTTCTCCTGTAGCATAGGCATAGCTGGAGGTCGTGGAAAAGGTGTTTGCATTTTTTGGCACAGACTTATCAAAGTTATTAAATGTTGTCACTAATGGATTTCTCTGACAGTGTGGTCTCCTCTGTTTACTGAGGAGTACTTGGAGACATGTAAAGACTGAAAACCAGACAGCAAAGACAGCTGTAGGCACAGGAGGTGGAAAGAATGGTGGAAAGCCTGTACCAGTATATGCCCAGCACCACTACACACCAGCCAGGGTGGAAACACCATCTCCACTTGTCACACACCACAGATGAGACTGCAGAGGATGTATTAATGTACACCATTGCCTGCTGCTTGGGTATATGCCATGCTGCTGCCCAACACGTTCAGCACTGCTCTATGGCTTCTGGGTGGCCACAAGCTGGAGAACACCAGAGGTGGTTTTTGTGCGCCCATGGAAAAACCATTTCTTTGCTCAGGGTTGCTGTTTGCATAAGAGAAGCACACAGAGTGTTTGCAGGTATGTGATGCAGAACTCAGATGTTGTGTGGTGGGCACAAACCCATGCAAGATCCCAGGAGGAAGGAGACAGGCTGAGGATGGAGGAGGAGGATTAAAGCAAATGCTTAATTCAGTATTCAATCATAGCCAGAAGATGTGCTCCAGTTAAGCTAATGAGACTGGAGATCTGGGAGAAAGATGGTTGAGCAGGAGGAAGACAACAGGTGCTCTGGGGTAGCATCAAGGGAAGGCTGAGCACTCCTGGTCCCACTGATGTCAGATGGATCAGATACCACTCATCTCCTAGGAAAAAAGGATCTTTTTTTGGGAGTTAGCATAAGGCTGAAGAGTCACAGATGAGTTCTTCCTTCTATGAGAGTATAACCCTTCTCCCTGCCAAACTCTGAGGGGATTTGTCATGAGTGCCAGTGGAGAGCAGACTGCCCTGGGCACAGGATGGCCAGGACAAAAAGAATTGTGCTACAAAGTGTTAGGGTCTCTGGAGATCCAAACTCTGTATGGTTAGATCAACACTAAAAAAAAAAAAAAAACCACAAAACCCAAAAAATCTCTAATTTTGTGCCAGTTCCTCTGGGACCTGGTGCAGGGAAAGCCCACATGACTGCACTTCCCCCTGGAGCTGGTGAGAGCTGCTCCCACTCACTGTGTTAGCAAATTGATCCCCATGGTCACTGCGGGAGGAGGCTGAAAAGAATGGATGGCACTGCAAGCTCATTATGAAAATGCAGGGAACCAGAGTTAATGAATCTTGGACGAGCCCCTAATCCGCTTGGCCCTTGGTGTGGTAGTAGAGGAAGCTGGGTGGGGAGGATCTGATTAACAGCTCAGTGGAAATGACAGTCCCTAGAATGCAGAAGGTCGTATCATATCTGTCAGTGCTTGCATCTGGGAGGGGCCACTGTCAGAGAGCTGAGATCTCTGTGGATTAGATCTGGAAGGAACAGAGGTATTTTTGGGATTTACATGTTCTCTGTCCCTGGCAGCTTTCCTTGATGAAATACCGGTTACACAATTGCAATCTGACTTACACCATAGTCAAAAAATCAGCTGCGTGCTGGGTTATGATGAGAATACCCTCTCTGTGATGGCAAAGATTTGAAATCGTGCAGTGCATTTTGTCTCCTGACACAGGAAAACTTGTAGAGAACAATCAACAAGCTGTTTACTGTGGGTGTATGGAAAAAAAATTGGAAAAATTGGAATTAATGCCTTCTCTGAGATATTCTTAGTCCAGTAGCCAGATTAATGAATGAAACCACTTGCCCCAGATGTACAGGAGATTATGCTGCTTGACGCTTGTTTTATGGACAGTGCAGTTAAGGTTAGGAAACTTGAAATAAATTCTCAAGGGCCTGACAAACAACGTAGTCAGAACCAAACCCCAGGGTCCAGCTGTCACATCCTGCAGCCCCTCCTTCACTGCCCAACTGACCCCCCCAGTTCCAGGCATCCCTGTGAGCTGGCTGTGAGGAACGGAGTAGTTACAGGATTTCTGGTTTCTCAGTACCAACTGCCTCTCACTGAAGCCAATAAAAGCAGCATTTTACTCAGGAGCAGGGTGGGAAAGGGAGCGGGACACACCACCAGAGGAGAGCTACTGGTCAGCTGAGAGATCAGTGCAGAAAGAGAAATTCCCAAGGCAGTATCTGTACCAGAGGCCGGAAGTGAGCACGGAGAGTCGGACAATGCACCCGGGGGTGGCCGAGACACTGGATGCGACTGTCTTTCAGCGTTCCTCCAGACCCAGGCTGCTGCAGGCTGTGATGTCTTCAGTGGCTCAGCTGTCCCTCAGAGCCTGTGACACAATAAATCAGTAGCTGTTTCTCACTTGCTCTGATAATACTGCAGGCGGGGCAGCTGAGCGGAGAGACTGCTGGGCTGGCATGCGAGAGGCTCCAGCGGAGTCTACCTTCATCAGGATGTTTATTCCTTCTTTTGCTCCTTTCTGAAATGGAGGTAATGATACCTACTCAGAGAGGTGCCCTGAGACCTGCTGCTGAAAGGCACTATGTGAGATCCTACTTCTGAAACCACCAGGGAGAAAATGTTCTTGGGACACCAAATGGTGCTCAAGTGTTTTTCCAAAATTCTGCCTCGCCACAAACATCTTTTTTCCAGCTGCAGGGAAGCACCTCCCACCTTTTCACACCAGGAAGGGGACGACCCAGCCTCAGCTCCAGGCAAGTGGACTGGGTAAACCTTTAGATTTTTCTGTTTCCAGGCTCTCTCTCTTATTCAGAAGTTTTGAGCAGAGAGCCTGAGTTGAGCCTGAGCCAGACAGGTGTGGCATTGGGTGCCCGAGGGACGAGCACACCTTGTGACAGTCAGAATTGATCACTTGCACCAGAGAGAGACAAACAGCATTAACTACTGTGTTAGAAACTGAGCTCACATGCCCTTGCACACCTATCTTGGCTCTCCTTTTCTGCATTTGTGTTTTTTCAGAGCACTCTCTGTTGCTAACTTTACATACCTATGTGAATACTAAAAATAGCTATGGTTTCAACTAGGAACTGTCTCTAAGAAGTGGGCAGCATTCCTAAAATGCCTAAGATTTCTATAAAGGGAGAACAAAGGACTATTAGGAAGGGCAGAACATAGAAATATCCCAGGGACTGGACATGTTTCCACTGCCTGGAACACCTGGATGTACATTTTCTCTATGTCTTGAAATTATTGAAACCAGTGCTACCAGTCAGTGCATGGTACCTTATACCATAGCAATAAGTATAGCTTAGAAGTGGAGGGGAAAATAGCTGGAAAGTAATTCAAGAGGTCACTTAGCCCATCTCCTTACTGACAACCCGAATAGTTAAATTATTCCTGATTTTTTATGCAATATATAGCTTTCCTTGGTATTCACTTGCTGTTAATCAGTGGTCTGTTCTGAAGGATCGCAAGTCTTATTCTGGAACCAGCTTCCATTTTTTTTGCAGAGGTTTTGTGATACTCTCATCTTGAGAGCCTAGAAAGTAATTTAAATTCATGGTTGTATTTTGTTTGTGCTGAGTTTTCTTCCTTTCCTGCCTCATCTCTCTCATGCCCTGTGTTGTGCTTGAACATTCCCTCCAATGAAGAGAAAAATCCTAATTTTTCCTTGCTATGATGGCCTCTTAAAAAGTTGTTCAGAAATAAAAGCCCTTCCTCATGTGTTCCCCCTCTCCCCCCTAGACTTCTTCTAAAAGAAGTCACAAGCATTACCAAGTGAAGCTTTTTATTTTTCACGACAATTATTCTCCCTCCAGCTTTTCTTCTCTATTGCATTGTCTGGCCTGTAGTACTCGTATGTCTTTTCTGCTTGTTTTTCACAGTGCTTGCCCACAGTCTCACGCTGCCGGCTTTGCCATGCTGTGCTTTGTACTTATCTGTGCTGTATCTTCTTATAATATGAATAACACTCCCTGGATCCTGGCCGTACTTCCTACATTATAGATTTAAATTCTTCTTACCATCTATCTTTTCTTTAATATCTCTTCTGTGCAGAGCCTGCTCTTTTGTAGCCATTATTAAAGTTTTGCTTCAGTCCTTCTTTCACAGCCCCTCATGATTTGCCATCATCTTTTTATGAGTTGTTCATGCTGTTCTTCTTCTTTCACTTCAGGCTTTGCATCCCTTGTTGCTCTATCAAATGGATCATCATCTGTAGGAATTTATTCCTCATTTCATTTTGGAATTTGATTGTGATTGGCTTAGGCTGCTCACTATTGCACATATAAGTGGCTATTATTGTGTGCTTCTCTTCACTCTTAAATTCAGGTATCTCTCAGTGTTTCCCTAGTGCATCTTTCTAGTCTTCCTGCCCAATTCCACTGGGTCATCCTATGTCCAGCTAATAGCAGAGTTCATCAGGGACGGCCTGCTTGTTCATAGCCTTGACTATATCTTGAGCTGCTGCTGATGATGATAGATATGGGGCCTTGAAACAGGTGGGACTTGAACACAATAAAAAGGTGAAGGATGCAGATGGCTTCAGGGCCGTGATGTTGGGTGATGGAGACCCCATTTTACTCTACTGCAGAACTCACACAATTTCACTCTAAACTACTTCTGTGTCTGCAGAAAATACCTGGGGTTTTCCCCTGCAGAGGAGTTTCCCTAAAGCCTCCCTGAAAGAAAGTTATAGCAGTTTGGAAGACGTTATGTGGGAAAGCAGAAAGGAGTAAACAGTGGAAGCACCACAGGAAAATTGTTGATGCTCCTTCAGGCAGCTCATGGCTTGAAGCTGAACAGCTTGTTAATGTTATATCTGCTTTACTGTGTGATATGTGAAGAATTGGGAACTGAAGCCAGTCTGTTAAAGGTTGGTGAAACCCTGTGTGTCCTCACAGCCTCAACCACTAGGTGCCCCACCCCTGGAAACATTCGCAGTCAGGTTTGACAGGGCTCTGAGCAACCTGGTCTAGTTGAAGATGTCCCTGCTTATTGGAGAGGAGTTGGACTGGATGGACTTTGAAGGTCCCCTCCAGCCCAAACTGTTCTGTGATTCTGATAGTGAAAGACATTTATAGTTAAGACCAGCTCTGTAGCTGGTGTATAATGTCAAAAATTTGGATTTATTGCCAGCTGTAGATCCTGTCTAGTCATAGAGCCAGTCCCTGTCCTCACCCAGAAGTAGTAATTTTATTGAAAGATAGTGTAGCTGCACTGCGAAGTGATTGATCGTGAACATCCGTGAAAGGTGCCATGCAGCCTCAGAGGCTGTATTCAAGAAAGGCAGATTCCCTATGACATTTGGGAGCTGAGAAGAGATGACTTCAAATCAGAAATAACTGGAAGTTTAACTATTTTATTGGTGGCCAAAGGACTGCTGTTGTGAAGTGAAACATTAACAGCAGGGTGAAAGGGAGCTGGGATTGCTCAACCAAGTTCATCTTCAGGCACAACAGAGCTGGGGTTGTCCAAGACGCAGGAAGCAGCCGGAATGGCAGAGGGGGACGGCACACCGCAGCCTGCAAAGGAAGCCCAAGCTGGTGAGGAATTTTATAAAGATTTCTTCTTGCTGATTGTAGGAGAAACTGAAGGCAAAAAGGCACAAGGAGGGATGAGAAGTTTCTCCGATTGCTACAGGTTGACTTGTGACCAGATGACAGGCACTAAAATAAAGATTAGGTACTTGATATTGTTAGTGGTATTAATCTAAATAACTTTATGATTTTGAGTCTCTAATGGCTTGTGAATAGAGGAGAGATGTGGGTTTGAAGGCTCCTGGCATATTTTCCTGGTTGTTCAAATGATTTGATACATCATTTTCTTAAATTACTTTGAAGTTTGGGAGAAGTCTGCAGGCAATGGAAACCACTCTTGATCTGTCTAAATCAGTTAAGCCCTGCTCTTTCTTGTGATCAAAGAATTGGAGAAAATAAGCCAGAAGAGACCTCCAGAGGTTATCATTTCTTTCCAGGGTCTGGTCATTTAAGCCCAAAGTGTTGCTGGCACACATTCATCTAGCTTCTTAAAACCTTATCTCAGAAACAGAGAAAAAGGAGAGAAATACATATATGGTAAAAGGGTTGTAAAAGTATGGCCAGTGTATATGAATTAAAAATAAGACTCATTATTAAAAGACAAGTGTGCCTGAGCTGAAAATTAGGAAGGGATTGTTCCACAAGGTGAATGCAGGTAAAAATGAAGAGATTAGTTGAGTATAAAACAGATTAAGGTGCACAGTACTGCAGCAGGGAGTGGTGAGAATGTGAGGATTGTAAAAGCAACGTGAAAATGCAGATTCTCTTTCTGAGGATTTGGGAACCAGAAAAAATTAAATTATGAACTGAAAGTCATAGCAAAATGCATTCATGGGAACTTCTGGCTATGCAAGGCATGTGGTAGCTGAATGTTACATTTAAGCATGAATCATCCTATAGACCCCCCAGCTGCATAAAGGATAATTCAGAAAAGAGCAAATCTTACAGAAAGCCATCCTTGCTTTCATGCTTTTCAGGTGAAGTTGTTTGGCACAAGGTTTTCACAGAAATTCAGGAAGACGCCTTATCCGTATGCCTGCTCTGGGACAGGACCTGATATTTATGTAGTCCCTAACACATTCTTATATAACAGATATCATGGGTTGTCTGATCCCTGCAGGCTGAGCCACGTCATCTCTGCTCCAGTGCTCATCTGTCCTTGCTGAAAGGGAAATTGGAAAAAGGAGTCCCAAATCTTCTTTACTGAAAAAAAGTCAATTATTTCTCCCATCTTATCCTCAATGAAAATGGATAATAATTCATCTCTCTGGCTGTTTTTCCTGTCAATGGATAGGAGTAGCATTTGGTAGATTTCTTCCCAAATTTCATCATTTTCATTCCAGAGTCATAAAAAGATTTCTCTTGTTTTGCAACACCATTTTGGACTCATACCCAGTTGTCCCCCAGGTTTCTTCACCCTGCTTTTGGGCACAAATGAGAGCACCGGGCTGGCTGTGCTGAAGTTTTCTCTGCTCAAGGAAAAGCTGAGGACCTGCATGTTTCATGCTTTCCTAATCTGATGGAAAATCATTGATAGATGCTCTTAGAGGGATTTCCCAGTTGTCCACTATTACGGGCATTTCATATGAACCCTATTTCCTTGTGAGGGATCAGAGACACTAGAGTTAAGACATATCACCTACAGAGCTGCTCTAGCTGTTACTCCACTTACCCTGTCACCAAAGAATAAGAGAGTCTGGTTTGAGAGCAATTTTTCCAATCTGAAATGGCTGTTTTGTAATCCTTATTCTCCTTTTGGTGCTTAGAAGGGATTATCTGATCAAGTATCTCTCTCTATGGAGGAACCCACCTGGAGGAGCAACCTGGTTTTTTTAAAGGCAGTGGTGATGCTTGTTCTGCTTTTGCCCTTCACAAAGGAAGTGGCTCAATATGGTATTGAGCACTTGAAGGTGAATTTCATCAGGCTCTGATGATCAGAGCACATTTGAGATATCCAAATATTATTTAAGCAGTTTTTGTCTCATTTCACACATACTCCTGCTGGTTCATTTCAAAGGTGTTGCATACCTTGTTGCAATTTATTTTTTTAATGAAAATAACAAAAAGCACACAAATTTCCTGCCTTCTCCGGATGAGCTTTTATTTGCTTGTTTGCTGGTTTAAATAACAGCTTTTCATTTTCATTCCTCTTTCTCCAATATTGACAGCATTTCTAACACCTTTTCTTATTGCCTTTTGTGTTCCTTTGCTAGCTGTAGTTCATTTTGTGCCTTAGCTTTGCAGGCACACCTCTACCGCTCCGTGTTTGATCTGTTTGTCTATACTTGTCTTCAGAAATGCCACCTTATTTCCATTTGTGGTACAATTCCTTCCTGATTTTCAGTCCAGCCATGCAGGTCTCCTTCTATCAAGTAGTATTCTGTATTTGTATCTGAGGTGTTTGCAAATTTATTCTCCTAAACTTGTTTTCGCTGTTTGCTACAAGTTACCATTTTTTGCCAGACATTTGAATTCCTTTTCTTCCTGTCTGAGAAGACCTTCTGGCAGCTAATGGCCTAAACAGCTCTGCAGTGTATTAGACAAGTAGTATGTTAATCCTACTGACTGATAGGGTTTTTCCTGCTAGTATCAAAAAAATAATCATTTAGCTGAGGTGACGCACGGGGCTGTATACACACAGAGGAAATATAGCTGCAGGAGGCTGAAAATATTAAGGCATCACACTGCAGCGGCATGGGAGCGCTGTGCAAGGGATGGCAAAACCTTTCCCGTCTTCCTTTTGTATTATTCCTTTAATAACTCTGCTGCTGTGTTTGCTCTGCTCGCCTGTGTATGGCAGACTACAGCAGGTTTCTACTGGGAGCTGTACTGAAATACCTGGGGCATGAGATGCCAGCAGAGGGCTCAGAAATATTTCTGCTGCCTCTAGCATGGGGTCAGACTTGCAGGACACGAGTATGTGCCAACCTGGTGTGTAGAGACAGGACCCATGTGAACAAGACCTGTTCTGCCCCCAACACTGGGTCTGCTTTTGAGTCACTTGTACCCATGAAAAGGGCTTGACAAACCTGAGCTCCCTGGAGGCTGGACCTAGGTGAAAAGCAAGGCTCTGTGTGTGTGCAGATCACTGGGAGGGCTAAGGACAAGAGCTGGTTTGTGGCAGTACAGGAGAGGTACCAACCTGTTGCTTTGCCACTGCTGTAGCAGAAAAAAGGAACAAGAAAGAGGCAGAACTTTCTGGCACCGTCTGAAGTTTGGCCTTCAAGTCAGCTGCCCAGCTGACCCCATGTTTAGCTGCCCAGCTAGCAGCAGTGAAACAGGATCCCTGGGGATTTTCAGAGGAAGCAATGCCATAGCGCATGAAGGAATGTGGACAGTAATTATATTTCCTCTGTGCAGTCCATCACATCTGATTCCCTTGTGTAAGTGTTCTTCATGTCTTGTTAGCAATAACTGAAGCCAGATCAAGGATCTCTGGTGTGGCCAAAGGCTTCTTTCCTGGTTTGTCGGCTGCAAACCTGGTTCTTGTGATAACCAGGCACTATCAGCAACTCAGTGCTTGAGCTAAGGATGAGTTTATGCAGACTCCTTGTACCAGCTGTGGATTCTGGGTGTGGTCTGTGCTTTGCTGATAAGAGAAGGGAGAAATATTTAGGAAAATTCTTTGAACATTTGTCTTTTAAAGAAGCCAAGTGTAAGAGGAAGAAAAAACCTCTGCACTGTGCCGAGGATACAGCAGAGCCACAAGCACTGAGGATCGTTTATGGGAAGGTTGTGAATTTTGCTCTATAATTGCAACTGGCGCTGGAAGAATTCTGATGAAGAGCTCCACTATTCCCATGGGAAGGGCATGGAAGGAGGGACAACACTGTACCTGCGGGGAGCTGAGCTCCTGTAGCTGCAGGGGTAATCCAGGGACTCCCAGCACAGATAGGCTGCATTTGTCATGTATGGAGCCCCAAGGTGGTCTTCTGGGTAATAGAAAGTAGACAGAGGCCTTAGGGCAGTTTCTGGGTGCTGGCTGTGGCCCCTTGATTAAACTGTCCCATGGGAAAAGGCAAGGTCATTCTAGGGAATTGGTGTGGGAATGAGCCCTGGGTCACTTCACTCCTGCAGTAGCAAAGAAATGATTTAACACAGTGCAGGCATCTGTGACATCCAGTGTCCAAGGGTTTGGTGTGCTGAACATTTTAGTAGTTATGGCTTGGAATGTGCGGCTTTCCAGTGAAATGAGATCCCTGCAGAGTAAACCTGTCATTACCACATCGGGAGGGCGATGCACGCTCTGCTCCTGAATCCACAGGCTGGAGGTCTGTCTGGGACCTGGGATTTTTATTCAGCTCACATCTGTGCAGCATCCAGCACTGTGCTGGGCTGGTGCATGTACAATAGCTGGGGGCATGCCAAACAACAGGGAGGTCTGTGCCACGAAGTGCTGACAACCCCAACCTGTGACTGATTTAGGCTGTGTTCCCTGACGCTTCTTGAACTCTGGAGCTGTCTTTCCTGGTAGCATCTCCCTCCCCTTTCTGCCCTGGCTGCACAAATGTGCTCAATTAGGGTTAACTCAAACTGAATCAAACTTCGTGCCTGAGGTTGGAAATCTTCCCAGTCAACTCACCACAGCCACATAGCATGGTGGGAGACAAGGCGAGAGGGGAGATGAACGCTTTTCAGAGAAACGAATCCAAGGAAACTTTGTTCACTTTTATTTCTGCAGGAGATGATCCCCCCAAAGGAGATTTCCCTCTTCAGAAAAAATCCCCGGTAAGTGTTACTGCTGGTTTCCTTTGCTTTGCTTTCTGCTCAGCTTGTTCTAAACATTGCAAGATCTCTCTGTTCTCTCCTCTGTTGTGCTCTGGCTAGAGACAAACACCCTTTCTTGCAGAGGGTTGAAATAAGCCTTAACAACTCAAGGCAAAAATCCCTCCACTAACCTGATTAGGTTAAGAAAGTGCAGCTTAAAGGGAAAACACAAACTGTCTGAATGTTTGGGGAAAAGGGTAAGGATTTTTATTGCTTTTTTCCTGAACACTACTTTCCTTGTGGGAAAGAACTTAGATCTCTGAAGTGGATGGGGATGTTGTGCATAGGAGGGAAGGAGTTGAACTCTGTTTAGTTTGATGAAACCCACCAGGGAAGAGTACCCAAGCTGCTGAAAAGCAGAAGGAAGGACAGGGATTGAGGACAGGCCGCTGGTGAGTGTTACAGAGCCCAGCTGTAGTGCCAGAGCCTTGGGTTTACGTCTTTGAATCTGACTTAAAGCCTAATTCAGGTGAATGTGTTGCTGCCTTGCAGCTTTGATGTTTATGCAGGTTTTCAGGCTAATTCTTGTCGAGTGCTTGACCCCTAAAAACTGTTCACTGCATTGGCTTCAGGGAGAATTTGGCTTATATTGCAGCTGCTTTGACTTGCAGGATAATATGTAATACTTGGTCTTAAAACTCAGTCATGTCATTAGCAAAGCAACTATTTAACTCAATTTTAATTACTGTGCAGACATTAACTATTGCATATCCAGAGCTCCTGGGAAATACTAATCTTTATCCCATTTTGCCATTAGTCAGCAAGAAGGAGAGTTGAAAACGAACGTTGCCTGTAGTGGGTACTTTAAATGAACTTTTTTCCAAAGACACAGTCTATCAACTTCCACAGTATTTTTAAGAGATCCATAATCCCGCAGATCCCAGGCTTGCTGTGGTAGCTAAGCACTGCAGACTATCTGTGTGTTCATGAATCCAGGCTTAACCTCTTTGCTTTTGCTGGGGCTCTCTGCTGAGCACAGTCCTCCTCCGCGCAAGCGAGCAAACTGCATCTGGCTCTCCGCATGGATGAAAGCTTCCCACTTTTGGATGTCCAGGCAGGCCACAGGCAGGTCAGTGATACAGTGGAGAGAATACACAAGGGTTTCTGCATGTGCTGATGCCATCTCATGACATACAAGCCAGATGGAAGTACCCCTGCTTGTAAGTCGTTGCTCTGTGTTTGTAAGCACTTATTCAGGGTCCTGGCTCAGGCACTTGGGAAGGTTTAGCTGGGAAGTCACTGCCCCCTGCTCTCCTTTCCCTCCTTTCCCCTGCTCATCTGTAGGAGGTGCCCATTCCAGAGCAGGAGTGGCTGAAATGAGTCACTGCACCTCAAACCGGTGCAGATAAATTCATTGGTACTTGTGCACCGGGTGTGGAGGGGTGAGTTCAGGCAGCAGCACTCCTGCCACCTGTCCACCTGGGTTTGAACAGTCACTCTCTGCATCTCCACCAAATGTTATTAAATGCCATGAGTACTTATAGTGAGGTCTGGGAAAGAGAGGGAAAAAAAAAAAAATCCCTGTTGTACAACTTTACTTCCAATTGCAGAAAATGCCTCCCAGCACCCACACGGAACATAATCTGCCTCGTATGGATTTTTTTCTTTTATTATGAAAAACTTGCTGGAGAAAAGTATTCTGTGTGTGCATATGGTTGTGGTTTTGTGCATTTACAGCTTATATATGCCACTGTTTTTAGGCTAGTCCAAAAGCAGGAGGCCTCAGTGCAGTTTCCAAGGAAGCCCACTCCTTAAAAGCCATATTTCTGAGCACAATGGTTTCAGAGTAAACTGCAAATGAAATGGATAATTATGTATTTACTCTGGTAAAGCAAAAAGGTCAAGGGTTTCCTATAAAAAGGCAGCCCATAAATAGTGAGAAAAATGTATACATATATTTTATATATATAAATGGACAAAAATATCTGTATTTAGAGGGTTAAGTAATGGAAAGTAGTGGGGAGATGGGAGTTGTGGAGTTTTGATTTTTTACAATCAGTCTGTTTTGTTGCTCTTTCATAATGTTGAGGAAGACAGTGTCACAGTCTAAACTAGACTCTTCTAAACTTGATGCCATTGCTTTGGGAATTCAAATAAGCTTACGTCTCTTGGTGGTGAAATAAACCTGAATAAACACATCTATTTTGGTACTGTATTTGCATTTGGGACTCTGGGAAGAAATACAGGAATTCATTATTTTTGACATGAGGCACAGAAATGCATGTGAAGAGTTCACCTCTGAACTGGTTCTTCACTGGCCCATACTGTGGCTGTTTAAAACTATAAATATAGTTGCAGCTGTTAATATCACACTCTCTCCAAATTCCCCACCAAATCCGTGGCCAGCCCCTCTCTCCCACTAATTGGCAGAGCCTGGGCAGTGCTATGAAAACCTGCTTTCCTGTTGCGAGGCAGTGGAGCTACTAAGCAGCTGGAAGCTGAAAGCTGCTTAGCTCAGACCACTGTGGGGTAACAAGGGGGACAGAGGCCCATACCTCTGTCGTGCCAAGGCTCATCTGTTTAATGCCTTGTATTTCAGTTGGGAAGTGCTGATGTTAGCTGGAGTAAAGTCAGGCTCAGTGAAAGAGTGGCCACACTCAGACAGGTTTGACAGTCCCATTGCTGGAGTTTTTTAAAGTTCTGATTAATAAATTGAATATGCATAGCTATGCCAACAGTCTTGGAATATGAGATGGATGCTATGCCTGAGGGAGTGCCAGACAGAGGGCTGATGCTCTGCTTCAGTGAGTGATGGCAAAGCTCGTCATAAAGTGAGGTGCAGAGATTGGGAAAGGGAGCAGCTTCACACGCTGAAGTAGACAGCAGATCCCTGGGGTCTCCCACTTTCTGAGGCAAGGTCTGGTACTAGAAGAGGGAGCAGTTTTGGGGCAGGTTGGTAGCTTTATATGAAGTGCAGAAGAAAAGGCATCCAAAGGTGTTTTTTTGGTCCCAGTCACTTTTCTGCATTGCAGGGGAGAGTTGGTGACATCCTTCCAGTGGAGTTCCTGGAGCTGCGAGCATGGTGGGCTGCTGAGAGCCCACGAATCCCCATGGCAGTCCTTACTGAGCCCATGTCAGCCAGGCTGATTCACTGGGGAGCCTTAATCAAAGCAAGACTAGTGTGAGGTCCACTCTCTCCTTTGAGTCCAGCTCACAGGCCAGTCAAGCACCAGTGGGCACTTGGTTTATGGACTGGACTCCTCCCCACCACCCAAACACTGTGGGAATATGTTGCTGGGGTAAAAGTTGATATGTTCTTGTTTGTCTCCCACAGAAACTCTGTGGCTCCAACTATCCCCTGAGCATTGCCTTCATTGTGGTGAACGAGTTCTGCGAGCGCTTCTCCTACTATGGCATGAGAGGTATGTGGCCTGTGTCTGGGGAGTGACTTTCCCATCCTGAGGTCTTTCTACAAACTGGATTGGTGTTTCTGCACTGTGCTGTGTGTAGTATCAGCTGTCTTTCAAAGTTACTTGGTATTTTGGGATGTGTGTATGAACGGTGTACCCTAACACTGTTGCTACATCTGCGATAAGAAGTTAGGACTAGAGGGCTCCAAATGCACCTTCCAGTCTAAATTATTATATAATTCTCCATATCAAATGTGGTTTTCTACTGTGTGATGTCTTTCATAGTTGATGTGCAATCAGTGTGTTTGGGAATTGAATCTTACAGGCACCTAATCTGCAAATAGAAAACGTGCATAAACAGAACTACAGGTTAGGGTAAGATAAGCTAGAAAATACATTTCTCAGCTAAACATAAATGTTTATGAGCAAAGAATGTCAGATACTTATATATCTCATTTTAGCTTCTCCTGTGTCAGAGATTATGAGGAACAGGTCTGGAAGCACAAATCTTTCCACAGCAGTGCTCAGTTGCTAGGCGAATCAGTAGTTTTCTTGCCACCATGATCCTGCTTACCTGCAGAGATACACAGTAATTATCTGATATGATGTTTTTGTTTTCTTTTAGCTGTCCTGACACTGTATTTCTTAAGCTTCTTCCACTGGGATGAAAATCTCTCCACCGCTGTGTACCATGCCTTTTCCGCATTGTGTTATTTCACACCTGTCATTGGAGCCATCATGGCAGACTCATGGCTGGGGAAATACAAGTAAGTGAGGACATGTCTCTAATTCAGTCAGCATGCATCAACACCATGCAGCTTGTGCAAGGGCAGTGCTGTGTGTGCTCCCAGTTTTGAGTTAGCTCAGAGTGCAGCAAAGACACACTTGTGAAGGTCAGCTCCTCTCTGTTAACAGAGCTGATCTGTTTGCTCATGCTGTTCTGTGCTCCTCTAATACCCAAGGGCCAAGAGGCAACAAATTTGGGACAAATTAAATGTCACAAGCACATTTTTCCTCCACTCTCCGTCCCTACCTGTCTTGAGGAAGCTGAGGTGTAGGGCAAATAAACCTCAGTTTGCCAAGGTCTGCTTCTGAGAAGGATTCAAAGATAGTGAGAAAGCAATGTCATCATGTAGATCTCACAGATTCAGATGAAATGTCACTAACTATAATATACTTACTTACACTTCTCACAGCATAAGGAATGTGTCAGCACACCCACTTTCATGCCCAAGAAACCTGGGTTCTCTCAAATCATCTCCATCAGCACATAACCAGGTTAACTCTTCCTGAGTAAGAGTCCTTAGGCAGTCTTCCCTTCTGATGATAAGTTGTGGAGCCAACATCTGCCCCAGGGTGGTGATGAGCAGCTGGATATAGGGCTTTCTTTGCTTGGCACTGTTTTTTCATTGTCTGAGGAGTCTTGACTGTCAGGGTGATGAAGTGCAGCTGAACCCTTCTCTCTAGGATTAAGCCTATCTGGGAGAAGAGTCTCAACAGGAAATAAACAGCTACCATATGCCTTTCCAGAAGAAAGTTCTTAAGGAGCTATCAGTGTTCTTCTTCCTCTGTGCCCAGTTTTAGTCATTTTCTTGTCCCTTTGAATGAAAAAAATAACAGTGGTAGTTTATTAACTTCATTATTTAAGGTCACCTAGCAATGTTCATTGGTATTTGAGGATGTCTGTCTTGCAGCATGATATTGTGAGAACGTAAATCCTTATACAGACTCTGGTGTGTTAGGCAAGAGACTTGAAGTAATCCCTATAATTTAATGGGAGCTGGCTTTTGCTATAGTAGTTGGACCTCAGCGAATACTAGAGATGGATAACAGATTAGAGGGACTTTTAGGAATTATCTGATGTAGCTCTAAATTAGCTGTTGCAACTAGGGTTTGAATGCATCAGGGACCACTTTCATGCTCAAAGCTCACAGGACTTCTACTGTCTCTAAGGAATTCTTCGAGTGTTTTCTTCTAGGTCCTAACAAATGCTTTGATTCCCTCTGCGTGTGTCTTCAGCATATGAATACATAGATTTCTCTTAATCCTGAAGGTGATGAAGGAATAGAATACACTCAAGAGTCTGATAATCCTACTCAGATTTCTTCTCCCTCACCAACACATGGGAGGCAGATAGATGAGCGCAGTCTTTCAGAGGTACTTGGGACTCAAAACAGACTTACAGTGAGGAAACCACACTCCTAATTCAGGTTTGTTGGTTAGGTGGGTTGAATGTGGGCAACAGTCTCTAAAGATACCTTGCAGTCAAGGGATTCACTTATGCACATCCTACAAAATGCTAGTTATTAGTAATCTGGAAACTGAGTTGGACCTGAACAGTGCACTTGCCTTTGCAGTCTTCCATGTGTGACAAGACTAGAACATTTTTCATTTATTCTGCTCAGTAATGTCTACCAATAAAGCAGGGGCTATCCCTCCTTAATCTGAGCCCATTTACATATCTATTCCTTCTAGTGCACTCAGTGTGGACACAAAGGAATTATAGCTGCCCGCTGTACCAGTGGTAGAACAAACCAGTTCCTTGTGTGTCTGCCAAGTAGAGCTGCCATATCAGCAAGCCTGCGCACACTCTGTTTTTGGATTGTGCATCAGCCGGCACCTTCAGTCACTGCTGTTTGCTTTCCTCACAGGACGATCATCTACCTCTCCATTGTGTATGTTGTTGGCCATCTGATAAAGTCAGTCGGTGCCATTCCATCCCTGGGCAACCAGGCAGTTCATGTGTAAGTAGCCCTTGAAGCCACAGTGCTGTAGCAGGTTGTGATGGTAGTTGGTTTACCCAAGCCTGTAATCTGTTTCACCTCCATCAGGCCAGCATTTTGGGGGCTGTGCACGGATTACTTTCATCAGGGAAAGGTTAGGATTGTCTGAGTAAGAGCAGAAGGGTGGACTTAGTGTGTGACCATGCCAGATGGAGTTGGAAATCACCACACAGACTCTAACCCCTTTGACCCAGGCACTGGGGATCACCCCTCTCTGCCATACCGTGCTACTGGTTTGGTCTCCTCCATCCAACTGCCTGCACCAGGCTCCCTTCTCCCTCGTTTCATCAGCACAGCTGCCGAGCTCAGCAAGATTCCCCCATGTGCATGGCAGCACAAAACTGAAATACATTTTCTGATGACAGGGAAAGGGTCTGTCTCTTCCACAGGGTACAGCCCTCTAGATTCTGAACTGATAGGCTTATCAGAGTAGTGTCTCTGAAACCACCAAGCTGGTTTTGTCAGTGTGATCATGGCTAAAAAATATGCACATGCAGGCAGGAGCACGTGTTGTTTACAGAACAGTTTTCTTTTGTCCCAGACCTGGCCAGTCCTGATACTCTTGTTCCCTAGAGACATAATCTGTCAGGCCAACAATGGTATTTTGAAAACCAATGGGAAATAGAAAGCATACAAGAATGAGCCTAATTTGAACAGTCTGTCTGCTCTTACCCAAGCTAGAAGGCTGCAAAAAGTACTCCCCTTTTTCTTTTTTTTATTTTTCTCAATTGATCTCTGAAATCTTTTGTTGTCATATGAGTGAAAAATAATTCCACAGATCTTAATCTCCTATATGTCCATTGGACCTCAGAACAACAAGAAACTGACAAAACCATTTTGGTTAATTGACTGGTACAGAATGCAGAAATTAGGATAATTAATTTGTTTTTCAAATTATTGTGATATTTAGTTAATTTGTTTAGCTGGCTCACCATCACTACCTGTGTGCAAAAGACAACATTATCAGAGGAACCATGGCTGGGTGACACTAAAATGCTCTCATAAGCACTGGAAAGGTTTGCAATGGTGATATTTTTGTTCTTGCATGAAGGGTCCTGTCTATGGTTGGTCTGTTTTTGATCGCCCTTGGAACAGGAGGTATCAAGCCCTGTGTCTCTGCATTTGGTGGGGACCAATTTGAAGAGGAACATGTAAGACTTCTTTTCTTTCCTAAAATCTGCAGTGTCTTCTTAATATGTGGGGATGTTTATGTGATCAAAATCATGTTGTGCTAGAATAAGGGCCAGTTTGCTGGAAAAGACATAGTAAAATGTGAGGTAGGATGGTTTGCATAAGACTTGAGAGAATCTAGATGCTTCAGGAAGGCAAAATGACAGCAGAACAGGATTGGTACTGGGAAGGATAGGTCATAATTGCATCAAATCATCTAAATGTTAATTGGACATCAGAGCAGTTGAAAAATCCTGTCTTGCATATCACGGAACTGTATATATCATGAACCAGCTTAACAGGGGTGATTATAATGCACTGCAGTGGAATACAGAAAATTAAAGAAAAGATTGTATCACCAGCCTGTGCTTCTGTGGGATTTTTTTCCTCAAATCAGTCATAACCAGTGTCTCAGATGTTGTTCAGAAAGAACTGTAGGAAATTCCAGTCTTTTGAGAGTAGTGCGAGAATGTTTTCTAGATATTCCAGAATGGAAAGTTCTGAGGCGTTAAGAAAATGTTTCTGTTTAGCTCTGTTTGTACTGTGTATCCTGTGAATTGTAGTCCAGGTGCTTTGTGTCCTCATTCTCTGTCATGAGTGCTTAGCCTCTCATCTGCACTAATCTCAAACTCCCATTATTCAGCACAGGGGCTCAAGCAGGGATAAGGTAGTGCTTAAAGAAGCAAAGCAGGTCAGGAAGTGCTAATCCGCAGGCAAAATGCTAAATTTTTAAATTGACTTCAAGTTAAATAGATTTACGTGGACCTAACACACAAATAAAAATTTCCATTTTCTTAATGTCAAGTATTCAAATCAGCAAGTTCTGTGCATGGTATAAGTCCTCAAATATGTAGAAGGTCACTGCTACAAAAAGGAAAAGAGCTGTTCGGATGTGTTAAACTCAAGGAGGATTATTTAGGACTGACAGTAAGAAAAAATTTTCCAGAAATAGATCTAGAGAAATACTGGAAAATACTAGGACCTTTGGGAGATGGAAATTCCCGTCAATGGAGGCATTAAAGAAGGACATTAGACTAATAGTGTATCAGGAAAAGCACTGGTGAAGTTGGGTAAGAGTTGGCCCCTTGGCCTTGGACAAGGAGCCTGAGAGGGCAGTTTTCTCCTTGTCTTTTGCAATGCCCTGGTATGTAGTCAACATGTAATGAAATAATACAGACTGAATTTAAAATTTTGGAAAGAGTTGTTCTTTCCGCACATGAACTGAGTGATGCTGAAGTGATGAAGCTTATGGTTACTAAGAAGTAACAAAACATGGGATGTTCCATGGTCACTTGTCCAAAGCAGATCCTCCTGCAGGTATGTCCACCGTGCTGTCAGTTGGATCTGGTGCTTTAGGGGATGCTGCAGAAGGGGGATCAGCAGTCCTCTGGTGGTCACCAGCCTCCCCAGATGGCATAACTCTGACCAAAAGCAGGCTGGCAGCACAGCACACGTGGTCTGGGATAGCTGCCTGCATCCCAGTGCATGGGCATCCTGGCTTGCTGCACCAATAGTTGTCCCCAAGAATTCTGAGAGGTCCAGCAGCAGCATTTACACAAGTGCTAGTTCTATGAATATTAATGATTAATAGTGTTTATCCAGCATCTTTCAATTACCACCTAATTACAGTATGATAATATGTAACACTTATCTTCAGAGTGTTTTATAGACTTCAGCTAATGAATCTCAGCACCCCTCTCAGGCACATACATATTATTATCCCAAATTTACAACTACAGCTCAGTTACAGAGAGAAAACCTGAACTGCCTGTGGTTGTGTGGGCCTGTACCCATTCTCCAGCATTCAGACTACATCTTTCCAACAAATTTATTAAATACAAAGGCTCAAACATTCATCTGTGTGTTACCTTCAAGAAAAACTAATTTAGAGAAAGAAAATGGTAAAAAGCATTCTGATAAGAACAATGTGTTCTGCTCTATTCATGCTTTTCAAAATAGAAAGTTTTCTATTTTACCATTTTGAAATGACTTGGCCTTTCAGAAGAAACAAATGATTTATGCTATGTGATAGGAAGTTTAAGTCATCAGAATTGGAATGAGAAGTTTTGATTTTGTAAGGAATGGAAGGTTTGGGGCCAACCAGAATATTTCTTCCCTCTGGAGTGGTGTTTGAGGGGACTTATGTTTTATTTTCTTCCACTTCAGGTAGAGTGAATTAAGTTTTGAAAATTCCCTATGAAATGAAGCATTTGATCCCCCCTTAATTTTCAGGACACAAATAAACTTCACCTGAGCCATTAAGAACACAGGCTTAGTTGTTTCATCTGAAAACTAGGGATGAGGTAGTTCTGTGTATAAATAACAAAACTGCCCCTGCTATTCCTAGAGACAAGTTTATGTTTTGATGTAAATGCACAACATCAATCTGATCCACTTTTAAGTACTTCAGGAGCATAATAGTCTTGGATCTGCCACTTGGAGAACAGTACTACTACAGACAGTGATGGGGACTGATTTGGCAGGAGGTCAGATAGAGAAAATAGATTTATCTGCAGGAAATATCCAAATGCCTTTGTCTATGGGATTAGGAATCCAAGTTATAAATGCCTGAGCAAAATTATATTTACAATATGTTATATGAATGTGAAGCTGCTGCACATATTAATTAGGGACCAAAGCTGCTTTCAAACAGTGCTGGATGGTGTTTAAGGTGCTAAATAGCTTTCTCTTTGTTTCTTTATTTTCTGGTTGCCAAGGAGATCAGGATTATCTTGTACAGTACCTTTTCTCAAATTAGCTAATCCAAATCATGTTGTTAAAGTATGTCTGCTCTAAAGATTAAGACAATAGGGAGGAAATTATTTATTCCAATCAGTATCATTTGCAAGCTACTGGGTCATTATTTTTGTAGCTATTTAGGCTTTTCTCTGACCATTTTTCTTTCCATCACTCAAATCTGAAAATGTGTGAAACAAGATGCTCCAAATTCTTTGTGCATCACAATCCTCTTCTCTTACCACCCTATTCTTTTTGATAATTGTTATTCTAGACTTTATCATGTCAAGAGCTGCATGCTTGAGTTTATCACAGCTCTCAGAAATTCTGAGATGCTCAGAAATGAAAAGTTAAGAGACATGCCATGAGAATCTGGCTAGAAGAGGGTAGGACTGTGAGGACTCGACTGCAACACCCTCAACAAGCCATGGGAGGGCTATCCAGGAATGGGGAAGATTGCTGAGACTGCTCATTTCTCTAGTTTACTTTATTATGACAAGTAACTAGTCACAAAGGTAGAATGAAAAAGAAAATATAATTTTACTAGTTTAGCAGTATAAAGTTCTGGATTATCAAAACCACCAGCAAGGAATGGAATATAACAGATGGTAAGACCCACTGCTGTTTTCTATAAACCGTGAGAACATGCCATGGCGGTGATTTTTATAAGGCTTTCAAATCCTTTAGTCCAGGAGAAATAATTTATGAGGGATGTGTGGGTTAGCCTTGAACATTCTAGAAAATAAAATTGTGGAAAAGCCAGAAGCTCAAGTTGATGAGATCTTCATAACTGTGCTGTGTCAAGGCCAAAAGCCCTTAATCCAAGCAAGCAGACCCCCAAACTCCTTGGTGGGTGGCAGTGGGAGGTGATGGTGCTCTCACCCTCACCTTCTCACCACCCACTTTACAGGGGGACATAAAGAGGAGCCGTCCCATGCTCTCCCACCTCCCTCTCTTCCCTGCAGTAATCCCCTGTGATAAGAGGCTTCTTGCCATATGAAGTAGCAATATTTCCTGTTGGCTGCACCATCAGTTACAGGAAGTTTTGTTAGGTTTTTGGATCTCAGGATTCATTACTTTAAAGCTGTCCTCTTTTAGCTGCCTGCAATTCCCCACGTTTTCTCCAGTTTTCTAGCCTTATGAATATTGTTGTCTCAGGAAGCAGGACACATTAGAAGGAAAGGAGAGAGAACAACAGTCCCTGAAGAGTTTCCTAGCACTCAGCTAAGTTAAAGCTTTGCATTCAAATGATGCTCAGGTCATAGAGATGTGGCTCAAGGTGCCCTAAGAAGCCAGGCACCATGCCATGTCTGAAGCAATTTTCCCCACTACCTTTATCAACTCAGGTGTCCCAGAGGTGGTGATACACATGAGCACAGGGTAGGTCAAATAGCTTGCTTTTGTTTCTCCTCTCTGCTGGCCCACCCAGGCACAGAGAAGAGGTTAACACTTTATACAGCACACATGTGACTGTGCACGCATATCCCTCCCACAAGCAAGTAGAGGCTGCATGCACACATTACTCCTGCAAAAAGGACCAAACTATGCATCACATTCTTGTGATAATTCATAATTCCAAGTTATGAACTATGCAGGAGGAAAGAAGATCAACAGGCATCCTTTAACTCTATAAACCATAATATATTACAACTTAAATTCAGAACTCTTTCTCTTAGAGTTCATCCCTCCATCGGGCTCTTGAATTTGCTCTCCTAGATTTAATTTACTCTGTTAGTTTGGGGCCTTACCTTGGTGGTCTCCTCTTTGATGGATACTTTTCAATTGCTGGCACTCTTTAATCTATGCTGTGATTACCAGTTCCTTAAAATATACTGGTTTCTTTTTCTATTTCTACACAGGAGAGGAGGGAAAAAAAAAAAGGGCTCAGACACAGGAAGAAATTATGAGCTTGTCAAACCATGCCAAATTGGATTGAATTAGGTGACAAAGGATCTGAATCATGCTACTTGTTCTGAATAAGTAAATGCTCTCCCCTCCTTCCAGTCTCACAACACTCTCAAAGCAGTGGCTTTTCCTCTGAAATGCCAAAAAGCCCCAAAGCACTTCTCAAGTAACATGAGCTGATTTGTGTGAGCATTTACCACCACCTGAACACCAGCTTGTTTGCTTAACATTTTATGCACTTTGTGTCAATATTTACCCAGTCTTCCTAACAAGCGAATTGATAGTGTTCAATTTTCAAGCCCAATGCTGTGCATTAGCCATGACATTGATATTGTCTTCTCTTGTTTTAGACCTCGGAGAGAAGCAAGTTTTTTTCCATCTTCTATTTATCCATTAATGCTGGAAGTCTGATCTCCACGTTTGTAACTCCTGTATTAAGAGGTCAGTGTGGATTTAGAATAAAACAATAAATTAGCTGCCCTCTAACTACTCTGCTGTGCATAGTTAGACTCTTAGGACAACAGAATGGCAGAAATGATATATCTGTGGAGTGGTCGGTGTATTGCATTTACACTTTGTTAATCCTGCTGTAGCAGCACAACAGATTTATAATATAGGCAGACAAGTCACAGAAATTATATTCCTGGTTGTATTTCAAAGCCAGCCTGAACTGCAGAATTAAAATATGAGATATTTTCATATAGGAAGGACCTATATGGTCATCTAATCCCCATTGCAAGTGAAGGACATGACTTAGGTAAACTATGGATGGGAAATGATCTCTGGTGTCCTGTGCAGTGTCAGGGCTGAAAAACTTAGCAGGGCTAGTTTCAGAGTCCTACCTTCTCCTGACTTCTGGAGGGCTCTGTCCTGACACTCAGGCTTGTCTGAGTGGGTCTGCTTGCAAGATTGCTACCCTGAGCAACTAGCCTTGAAGACAAAGCACAGGCCTATGCCCCATTTAAGACCTACTTTATATTCTAGCCTGCTTGCAAAACCCTTTTTAGTCCCGGAGGCTTGCTGCACTTACTTCATTGTATCGCAGTGCTTTGAAGCCAAAAGGGTTGGCACACTCTAAATACAGGCACAGAGGCAGAGCAGCAGGCCATAGGTGATGGGGACAGGGACAAGGTAGTCTTCACATTTAGTTGCCATTCTTTTCATTCCATTCCATGGCTTCCAGAAAGCTCTGTTTGTTTGGAGTGTCATTTCAACAGGCTCTTGTCTCATGTTTACACCATGCATAGGGACCAAGACAAATGCTATATCTCTTATTCATTCTCGATCTGGTGTCTCCAGGTCAGCATTCAGTTGGGAAGGGTGTTTGCTTAATGAGCAGATGAAAATCAAGTCCCTTCAAACATAAAAACATGCACCAATATAAACTATATGCGACATGGAATTGAAGTGGAGAGGGTGGGGAAAGAGTAACATTTTTGCTAAACATGAAGTCTTTTCTTGGAAGAGCATGAAATGCAGTCTGTAGACATTTGGTACAAATATGAAATATATACTTTTAGGTAGAGAAGTCCAACTCATTTAGCATGTTAAAAGTTCAGTGTGCCCATACTATTTCTTTCAGCTTTGTTGGATTTCAGCTAAATTGCTGAAAATAAGTAAATAAATGCTATGCATACACACAGCTGTGCCTGTCTGTGACTGTCCAGCTACAACAAACCAGAGCATCTGAGGGCTTCACAGATTGGTCTCCTGTTAACTCTGTTGGCTTACTTTAGCCATTTTGTCATTACTCCATGTAGGAATGCAGTAATATCTAGCCCCTGGCATTCAAACACAGACCCCACTGCTGGCTTGCTGTTTGCAGCTGGAGCATGGTGCAAGAACTGACCTGGTCCAAGAGGCACAAGGTTTCAGTGACCCACAGCTCAGATTGATCCAACCCGTGCTGTAACACACCTGGCTTCCTAACGGGTTGCTGCAAGACCTGACATTTGGAGCAGGCTGCCCCTAGTGAGATTGGTAGTAGTGAGAAAGGGAGCTGGAGTTCTAAGGCTTACCCTGGGCTCCCACACACAGTGCAGGCATTGGCTTCCACTTTGTCCACTGTAGGTCGCTATGAAATCAGATTCAGGTTTTTCACTCAAGATGCAGCTAGCACAAAGAATGTGGAAACACGGTGCTGGTTATTTAGATCTAGTCAAATACAGAATGGCTTCAGGTTATTTTAAATGTTGTAGTTTTTTTTCCCAATTACAGTTCCTATTACTTCTTTATACCTATTTGTCTGCCCCCTCCCTTCTACCATTTGCATCAATATCCCATTATCAGCTGCTCTTGCTGGCAGACACTAACCCTGCTTCCAAATTGTCTTCATCAAGGGAGGACAACTGTTTCAAGGAGATTCAATTCACAGTGTCAAGCACCAGCAAAGAAGATTTAAAACCAGGGGAAGTGACTGATTTAAGGAAGCAAATCAAAAGCCCCAGTAACATAAGTCTAGCTGTAATGAGATGCTTTTATTTCTGACTTCTTTTTCAGGGGATGTGAAATGTTTTGGAGAGGATTGCTATGCACTGGCTTTTGGTGTCCCAGCAGCACTGATGGTGTTGGCACTTGGTGAGTAGAAACAGTGATGCTTGTAATAGGAGTTACCATTTTTGAGTCCATGGATAGATGAGAAAATGCACAAATTCACTAATTCTGGGTGGATACTGTGATGGGAAATGAAAGGCTTCAAGGTCACCTAACGGTTCCCCAGTTCAGAACAGCAATAAATATTAGTAGTTCACTAATGGTGGGCAGATCATGGTTTTACTGAAATCTTTTATTGTGATACTGTTAAGGGTGTGGTCTGATGGATGTTTCACAGTATAATTGCTGTACTCTAATGCAAAGGGAGGCACCAAAATGATTCTCCTGGTGGCTTGCAGCTTTGCCTGTGAGCAGGCATGGCCTTTGAACTGCAATCTGAGCAGTCCTCAGAGACCCCCAGCTTATAGAAGAGAAGCTTAACATGCCACTTCTAACCTTTCCACGGGCTTCTTGCAGCTCAGGGCCATCTTTAAGGGCTCAGACTTCTACTGCTGAATCTATGTGCTGCAGAAGGAGCTAAATGAGATGTTACTTTGTTCTGAGCTGTCTCACTTTGCTTGGCTGAAGTAATTCCCACAATTACAGTGACAACTTATTATTATGTTGCAATAAAAAAATCCTTATTATCCAAGTGTCAGGAGACAGCCACAATCCCCTTGCTTCTTAACACTTGCATCTTAGCCCCACTAATGTTCTTGTCAAGATTTCTTCTTCAACCTTTGTAAAACATGCAGCAATCTCCCCATTTTTACTGTTACTCCTTGGTAGCCAGTACAGAGCACACATTAGCTTTAGTTTCACAGCTGCAGGCTGCTGAGAAGAGCAGTCCCCTTATTACACTGCATTTCTGAGGTTTTGACACAGCACGAGGTGACTTCTCATTCAGCTTGTAACCTTTGCTGAGAGACCAAGCAGTTGTGTGATTTCACTGCAGCATCTGGGATCTGAAAAGTTTGTCCCCCAGAGAATGTGAATGTTGCTGTCTCCACTCAAATTTCCATCAGGGAGAAGAATCAGGAAACTGAAGAAATGTCATCAGGCCACAGCTAATGTTGCAGCAATTATTTTCGAAAAAGTGCATGGTCATGGGCCTGAGAAGGTTCTATTTCCCCCTGTGGCCTATTCCTATCAGTTTAGGGCCACACTCTGTGCACCATGCTGTGATGAATGCTTCTAGCAGAACAGTAGTTGCCCAGGGGAAAAGGAACATGTAAATATTGCAGTTTCAGTGAGGGCATCGGTGGAAATGTGTTTTTAGCTGGTGTCCTGCTGCCAGATTCCATGTCCTACTGGGCAAAGCAGCTCTCTGTTCTTTTGTAACATGCTAAAATGCTCCGGGAAGTGATATATTTGACTATGTGAGCAGCATGCGGAACTAGAGAAAATACCCTTTCGGCCCTGACTGGCCCTCTCCCTGTGTTGATGGAAAGCAAGGATAGATTTAGAGGCAGAATTAGGGCGAGATTTTCTGGGCTACAGTTTCTGAAGGATGGTGTAGATTGATACCCTTTAATTCCAAGTGCCAAACCTAATGCGGGAACCTCAGCTCCCAAAGGAGTCAGTGACATTGCCAGGAGGTATTTCAGCAAACCTAATGGATCACCTTTTTAGAGGCGCCAACATCTTCACAAGGAGATGCTAAAAATTAGGTACTGCAGCTACCCACTCTGGGCAACTTTGCACAAATGCAAAGTGCAACTCATCCAAACTGACTTCAGAGGTCTCTCACAGTTCTGCAAGTCGAACCGGGATGTAAAATGTCTTCATAGCCAGCAAAAAGCAAAGGTGAGTTTCCTGCAGTGTCCCAGGCCTCCTGTGTTAGGACAGAGGTACCTGCTATTCTCCAGTGTCAGGGGACTGACCCAGACAATTGGGTTAGTTTAAAAAGTTCAGGTTGGTTTACTATATGCCTTTCATGCTCAGTTTTAAGGTACATCTTGGAATGAACTGGGCTAAGGCCTTTACTGCAACTTAGCTTTTATTAAAAAAATCAGCTGGGTAGGGGACCTGGCAGGGTGCACTCACTCTACTGTAGCACCCACTGGCAACCCAGACAAGAACGCAGGCAAACCTATCACTGGAGTACAGTGTGGCTGAAGCCTCACTGCTGTCATCATAGGACCCCTTAAATACCTAGCTGTGGTTTGCACTTCTCGGAGTTCACATATTAATCCAGTTCCCTGAAGGTCAGGGTGACAGGGCCAAAAAGCCCAAGTCAGGATTA